>JAQFZI010000206.1:0-20816 GCA_034695605.1 Eupelops occultus | reverse complement strand
TCTCTCGGGATTTTCCTGTTTGGAGTCTAAAATTATGGATCTCAATCGATATTGATTTCAGGGATGGGTAGACATAATCCACAGGTGGCTATACTTTGCGTTGAGTTTTGTAAACTAAAGCCTGAATTTTGATATATTTACGAAATGTATCACAAATTCGATTCTTTTAGAAATTCCTCAAATATTTTAGAGGATTCTCTCTATATATATGAGCTCCAAAAATGTCAAATTTATCTGGAAATATAGCATGCTTATTTAAAGCATATGGCTATTTTATATACAAGAATTTTGCGAATACTTTATTACTAAAAAACAAATCAAAAGTTATATTATTTAATCACTTAAATAAAGTAAACAACACTTCACTCAACTATGAATGAAAAGTGTTTTGGTTTCTATTCCTCGATGAAAATGAAAAATTAGTTTAGCATTACTACCATTACTACCAAAAAATGAGTTTTTATTACTGACTGACAAATCGTTGACAAAATATATGATCAATGAATGCAAAGATAAATAAATAATTGATTAATGATATTATGATATTTTCCATTCAATTTATTATCCGCTTATCGGCCAAAAAGAGAAACACAAAAAAATTCTTTCACATTCTGTATGACCTAATGGTCCAGACCTTCACTAACACTGAATATTGGGTTTGAAAAAAATGATTCATCTAATGTTAGGCCCAAATGAACCAATCGTATTGGTTGAAAGTAATCGAGAATAGTCTGAATTTAAGGCTAATATAGCGATGATGTGATGTAAATACTGGATAACACGTAAAACAGATAAAAAGTTAGAGTACATGTTGTGCTGGGCGTTAAACAAGTGGTTGAGAAAATATTTTCTACTCATTCATTCTTTGCTTATCGACACTAACAGACATCTGCTCTGAAAACTAAACCAGAGATTCATTTATAATAAAAGTTATTTTTATTGTTATATTTTGTATTTTCAACGGATTATTAATACAAATATTGATAATAATGGCATCAAATAGAGCCGAAAAAGCGGGCTTTGCTGCTGAAGCGCACAGCAAAGTAAGTGTTTGTTCCCATTTTAAAAATTATTCTGTTTAATTAACATCTTGGTTATTGTAAAATTTCATTTCTCTTGAGAACAAACCTTTAATTAAAATTTTAATGAATTTAATGAATGCTTTTTAATGAAATTCATTGTGAAATTTGATAGTTTTTTATTAAAACCTGTTTTTATAATTTCTATAATCAAATGATAATCTCATCTAATATTCTACAACTACTTTGAAAGGTTAAAATTTGAATTTTTATCAACAAGCTAATTGATTTAAGATTAGAAAAAAGAGGTGAAAACAATTTAAAACTGTTTCAAGAATAACTTTTTTATCTTATTTTACATCAAATCGTTTTTGACAATTGTCTGCAAAGAAATTATTGAAGGATTAAATGACGAGTACTTTAGAGGGACTTCAAGGGGTGCTATGAGTTGTTCTTTCAATTCTTTGTTCAGAATCATTAAGACCTTGATTTAAGCGCAAAATTTACTGAACATAAACTCTTTCAGACGATTATATGAATATATTTTAGGGAAAAAAGTTGTTAAGAAGAAAAAGAAAAACAAATTGTTTTAAAACTTGATTCAAAGTCGAACCCACTTTTTAAACATTCAAAGTTTAAAATATAGTATACATGGCTTACAATTTTTTTTAAAAAAAGTAGATTTGGTTTATGAATATTTGAATTCTTTTTCAAAGGTTATATTAATGAGATTTTCCTGCAAATAATTTATTGAATATAATTATGGCTTTATTTGACATTTCATAAAAACAAAATTTGATTTTTTATCACTTTATGCATTTATTCTTGATATGGATTCAGGATCCATTCAGTTATCTGATATAAATGTCAGTTTCAATAGAGATAACTAGACTTCAATTTGAAAGCATTTTTCTGATTAAATATATTCTTGCAATAAAAGAGATTACTTACAAAGAATAATATTGTTGTCTCTCTTAAGGTAAATGTAAATACCAGACATTGAGGGCACTAAATGTTGCAGATAATTGTGCGATTTTATTAATGTAGCACCTTTATCTGATGAATCGTAAAGAATAACCTAGGTATTAAATTTTATATAACTTTGAAGAGTATTTCTTTAGCTTTAAATGAGAATTGAGTTGCTTCCTTCCAAATATCCATGCTTAGACTTTGTAACATTAAGTATACCACCTGGCTATTCATCTATCATAAAATGTTTTCCAGTCATTCAATCATTTTTATAATTTGTTTTTAAACTGAATACTAAACTAATTCCTGAATTTAATTGAATTAATTTTTATTACTTTTATTTAACTACTTATTAAAAAAACAGTTTTTATTAATTTAGAAATTAATGGTTATTATTATTATTGAGAACAATAACCAATTTTGGGTCCATTTATCTAAAATATAGGCCATTGAATTGGTTACGAATCCAAAGTATTAATCAATTAAATGTTTGGCATATCTTTTGTCTGACAGTTATTTCTGATAGGATTTCATTAATAATTCCACAAAAAACGGTTTATTTAGTCAAAGAAAATAATTTGTTATCAAACTTATTAGGAATTGAGGATATTATTACCGGCAAAGGAAGGGAAAGGCATTCAACGTTTCAGTTCCTGGGAATCTAATTTCAAAATTCTTTTTCTTTTCCTTCTTATCGACAATTAATCCAAAAAATCCAATCAATTGTTTGCTAACTCTTTTGTGATTATACCTACAGATAAACTCTAAATATGATCCGGAACTGTCCCATCAAATCCTAGTTTGGATGAAAGAACTCCTCAATGAAGACATTAATACGAGCGGAGAAAAAGATGACTTTTACGAAACACTAAAAGACGGAACTGTTCTCTGCCGGTCCGTTAGATCACAATCTTTTCATTTATTAATAGATCAGAAATTAATGACTTATTTTTCATTTTTCTGTTAGACTTATAAATGTCATACAGAAGGACACAATCAGAAAGTATAACACATCAAAGATGGCCTTCAAATGTATGGAAAACATACAGTTCTTCTTAGACGCCGCCGGAAAGTTTGGCGTTCCCTCTGAAGAACAGTTCCAAACCATAGACCTTTGGGAACAACAAAATCTGACATCTGTTCAGATATGTCTGGTGTCTTTGGCCCGAAAGGTGTCCAAATTTGGCATTAAAGGTATCGGACCGAAGGAGGCCGAGGCCAACGTCAGGACCTTCAGCGAAGAACAACTGAAGGCCGGACAGGGAATTATTGGACTCCAATACGGATCCAATAAAGGGGCGAATCAGAGCGGAATCAATTTCGGTAATACTCGTCATATGTGAACATTATTTTACAACAAATAAACAAAAATCAATGAATTTTTATCATTTATTCAATATTTCAAATCACTATTTAATTGATTTAAACAAAAAATTATTCAAAATTCACTAAAAACTACAAATTGTTTACAAAATTAAACTAAAATTACAAAAAATCGAGTCTTTTCTAATCAACGGAAATAATTTTCTTCGATTTTCTGATTCTCTCTTCATTTTGTTTGACGAGTGACTGAATGCTTGGTCTGAGCGCTGGGGGTTTCAGCTCCTCTTCGAGTGTACAGACATAGTCTTCTGGTATTGTTTTTTCTTTTTCAGAAAAGTAGACTTTCATTAAGTCGGTGTCCATTTTCAGTGACTCCGATATCTTATAAATGGTAAGCGGAGGGACATCGCAGTGATATATGAAAAAACTATTCATTAAATCAAAACAAATAGATTTTTAGTTAACCGCAAAAGAAAAATCAATGAAGTAGTGGCCATACTTTCCCGATGTGTATCTCTTTTGTCCGGCAATGGGTGTCCTAATTTTGAAGGGAAGATTTCTTGTGCCCAAGTTTTCAATTTTACGTAAAACGCCATTTGAGTTGAGGACAAGTTCGCCCGTCCTTTTCAGACACGAGACTAAGTCTGGCTAATCATTAAAATCAAATTTAAATCAATTTATGAGTGAAAACAATTTTCACGGATTTTCTTACTTTTGACAAACGTTTTGTTATAAAATATAATTCAAATGAAGGCATCTTTTTTTATATCAATAATATTGAGATTTAAGACTAAGATTTAATTTAAATCAAAACCAAATTTCACTAAAAAAAAACTGATTTAAGTTAAAAATTCATTTGAAGAGTGATTTAAATGAAATTAATTGTAAACAAAACACAAATCGCATGCTTTTTGACGTAATTTATGCTCAAAAATTTTGAGTCAAAATATTTTTACCGCAATTTTGCTTAATTTAATTTAATTCTTGGAATTATTTTGAATTTGAATCACAATTAGAGCCAAATTTAAATAAAATGTAAGTATTTCTTGGATTTTATTCATTTATTCATTAATTTTTAACTCATTTCTTTGAAAAAAATTAACTGAAATTTTAAAAATTATTAGAAAAATAAGTAATTTTTGTTAAAAATTAAAAAATCATTTGAAAAAATTAAATATGAAATTAGAGTAAAACTTAGATAATTGATAAAATCGGTGACATTTCTTATTCGTTTCCCTCTCGTCTTTCAAAGAAGATAACGTCTTCTTCGAGTGTTTTGTTGGCCTCATGACTGGCGAACACTATTTCGCCGCCAAAGCTCTTGTGGGCCCGAATGTGGATGTAGTCGTCATCATTGACCCGAATCTATTAATTATTAATTAAAAGTTAGTTGACTTGAATAGTATTTGAGAAAAAGTATGAATACTTTGATATAATAGTTGACGCCATTCACTAATTGTGTCTTATATTTAATTGGAGTGAATTCCGTGAATTTATATCCAGTCCTGGCCTCAACCTCTTCCCGAATCTAATAAATTAGAGATTATTTGCAATAAGTTTTCGCATATTTTTCATTAATTTTGAAATTGAAATCTGAGTCTAAAAACAAAATTTTACTCAAATTTCACCAAAAAAATGGCGAAACTATGCGAACGAAACCTTCATTTTTAGGGATCAATAAAAATCCGGTCCAAATAAAAGTATATTATAATTGGGATCTATTGTTCACTACAAACCTTTTCACAGATGTCATGGACAGTATTATCCGGCTCTTTGGTTTCGCCAATTCCACCCATTCTCATTTGTTTATCCATTTTTCTCTATAATTCAATATAAAATCCGGTCTTTAATTAATAGACGTCTAAATTAAAAGTGAGTGAAAATTGTGGTTATTTTCGTTTATTAAATCAATAATTGAGTTAAAAACAGACCTAATATGGGGTAAAGAATGACATTCAAATGTGTTGAGCGGTTCAATCAATAAACTACAGTCAATGCCCATACAGTCAGTCCCTCTGCAGTGAATTTAATGCATAAACTACTCCTTGTTTTATTGAATGTCTTCACAATAGGATAGTTTGTAAACCAGTTTCTATTTAAATGTCAATTTTGCAAATCAACCGCTGAATTAATTGAATTGCATGAATGCATGAATAGGACCCACATATTCCCAGAATAACAGAATCAATTGTTAAATGGATAATAAAGAGCATCGACTGTATTTAAACCTATAGTAATAGTAAATAAATGACGAAACGGATGACTAACTTCTGTTAAAAGTGTTTCAAAAAAAGCGATAATAAAAATATTTCGGAAACTTTTTCTAAATATATAAATAAATTGATTTTAAGTGAGATATGAGTTCTGGAAATTTGATGCGATTGCGACCAATCAAAGAATATTTGAAGACAAAGTTCATCACTGTTTCGGACCAATGGATAACAAATCAATTGAATGCAAACATTAATATCACAAACGAAACACTTTATCAAAATTGGCTCAACTCTGACCTCAAGAAAATCAGTTCAACCACTGATTGCGAGACACTTCCCAGAGATTGCAACCAAATCAAAGTCGATGAACAAAATGAAAGACCCATTAAAACACTATTGAGTGGCAAATATGCACTTCAAGTATAGGATAACCTCTAAATTATTTACAATTTATATGATTTAACACAAAAAAATATTTGTCTTTATTTGTCAGATAAACTCAATCGAAGACATCAGTCGACCCAAAGTCCTGAGCGCTGCCGACGCTCTCGACAATGAACTGAATAGCGGTTCCGATAGTTCTGAAAATGAGTCCGAAAATCAAACCCGACTTTTCAAAAAGAAAAAAATTACACCGAAGAAGAAGGAAGTGACCAAAAGAGGGCCACGACTTTTGTCAATGATGTTGACCGACGGCGTCACCGAATGTAAAGCTATTGAATACCATTCCATCGACTGTTTGTCAGTGAATACACCAATCGGTTCAAAAGTTCTAATATCGGGCCCTTTGGATGTCTACACCGCAGTCATGTTTCTGAGCGCTTCCAATGTCAAACTCTTGGGCGGAAGTATACCTCTTGTGACAGAAAATGCTATCAATAGTGGCAATGACCGAACCAACGCTCCCCTGAGAACACTATTCGTACAAACATCCAGTCATTCATAACTAATGATTGGTTTTCTCAATAATGGTATAGATTTCTGAGAATATCTAATCATTTTTAGTATTAGTTTTCTGATTATTTATTCAAACAAATCATTAAACAAAGTTTAGTTTCTAATTATTAGTCATCTCTTCCTCTCAATAATTATCAGTTTATATGTCTGTAAATAAAACACAAATTGTTTTTGAATTTATTTTTAATAAATAAGATAATAGTGAATGAAATTCTTTGAAACGAAAGTTGAATTTTAATTCATTATAATTATTTTAAAACGAGTTTTGACTCCTATTCTGTTGTGTAATGTTTCAAAAATAGTTCAAATAATTCAAATTAACTGTTATTTAAATATAATTGTAATGAATTCAATGTTATTTCTATTGATATTTGAGAGAAATTTAGAGAAAAAATGTTTAAAAATTCCTGAATAGCTATCAAATGATAAAATTTTTGGTTTAATGATTGGATTTCAAGGATATTATGATTAGAATTGCAATCAAAAGTTGAAAACAAAAAGTTTTCTCCACTCAAAACAAAAAGCACTGACTATTTAGGGAGAATAAGGGTCAACAGATGGCACTGATAGCTGCTTATAGCTGGGGAGTCGACTCTTATCAGCCAATGAGAGAGGTAGAAAGTAGAAAGTGGACAGCCCACTTCTATTTGACTCAATGCTGGTGAGGTTGAGCCAAATATTTAGTTGCAAATATGCGCTGCAATGCACTGGTGCTAAACAACAGGGGCTTAAGACATGAATCCATTGCACTTCATATCTGAATATTGTTGTTATGTGTAATCAAACGAACAAAACTTTTAATGAATAAGTGAATTATGGATAAGAATAAAGTGTCGGATAGGGAACACCTGAAGAATATAATCCAACAGTGGAATGCCAACCGTTTGGATCTGTTCGAGATTAGCGAACCAAATGAGGTACGTGTTATTGACGGCAGCGCCGACTCTTGTTTTATAAGCGACCGCTTAATGACATAACAGACTGTCATAACATTAATGACTGCAATCATGTGTTGTCTTTGTATTGCAAACACACAATACGTATGTCTAATGCCTTACAATATTTGTCTCAAATCGGATCCTATTCTGTGCTTAAGATCTAATGTTTTGCTATTTGAGGCCTAAATGTATTTGTTGTGGACTATGTCTGGACTCTCTCCACTTCAGGAGTGCTTTCCTCTATCGGATTCTTATAATTGGACGGCAAGTGTTTTTAAGATGGCGTTCTTTAGAGCACAGCCACCCATAGCCTGTTGCACATTGTATGGTGAGAACGGCCATCAGCGCTCAAACAGTGCAGCTATGGATCAGACACTGAGCCATCCAACTGGTTATGCGACTAAGAGAGTCAGGTGCCTCTCATACCAGCGCTGGTATGAAATCAGTGCCTCAATGCTAATTCTAAAGCACAGCATAGCATTGAATGACCCAAAAGCACAGCACAACCGCTCAAAAATTCAAGTGCTCTGAAAAATTCAATACATTTTGTGTGTAAACAACTCGTTATAAGTGGACTCACTGTCAGCCGATATAAACAAAAAGCTATACATTCTTTGAAAACAACACAAAATTATTGAATAATAATTAGTTTCCTTCAGACAAATGTCAATAAATAAATAAAATGACCCAATCTATCAATTGATGGCTCAAAACTCGATATTAACAAAACTAAATTTAATTGAACTAGTACTACTAAATGCTGTAATTAATCCAATAAAACATATATATTGTGGGAATAAGCCTTAGCTCACACCAATTAGCCCTCCAGCATCAGTTGATTGTTAACTAAATAGCCGAGCTCATTTCGACACATCACCATTAAATTGTCCAAGTTTAAGCTTTGAGGCTAAACATTTCAAATGCCTGGAATTATTCATTGAATGATCGAGCTAATAATTTTGATCAGTTTAATTTTGGTTAAGCTATTCGTGTCTTTAAATCTTAAGTTCCGGTGAATTAGATGTCAGACAAAAAAGAGGAAAGAATTGATTGTAACAAAAATGTTTGCCATTTATATAGGGTTTGAGTGGATGTCTGTTCCACTCAATTAACATTTTTTGCTTAAATTATCGACATTTTTGAGAAGATTACTTAAAATTGTCAAAACGTCAGGTGAAGTGACTGTAGTCACAGTGTCTGAATACTCAGGGAGGAGATGTGCGCCGTTGGCCATCACTGCATTAATTATGGTTTCTTTTATTTTCTTTGAAAACCATAATTGAATGAAATGATTAATGAAATGAATACTAAACTTCATTACTATTATTATTATTATAATTATATTCAACTCAATTGATGTCATTCTTAATACAGTTTTTAGTTTATAAATACTATTCTTAGTATTCATAGCATTCTTAGTATTTCTCTGTTTTTTCTTAATTTCTTAAATATGTTTGCGTTAACTAAACTAAAACAAAACCCTTTAAATGTCGTAAACCATTCTTTTGTGTGGCTCTAATTCAATTAATGTATGGTCACGAATGGCTGTGCAAATTGTAACAGGTCTTTGGCATTATAGTCTTGGTACTTACCAGGAATAGACTATTTATATATTTGATTACATAAAACTGTTCAAAAATTAATAGCCTTTGTATACAACTCTAGACTTTTGTTTTTATAAGCACTACATAACAGTTATTATTTATTTCTTTAGACAAATATAAGTCAAGCGAAGAGTACAGGAGATTAAAGTACACATAGTTTGCAATTTTGCCAATTCTTTCGGTTCAACGGCGGGAAACAGTTATTGAATGCCTTTTCAAATGTTTCACATTATTCTCCAAAGTCTGACATTTATTCTTGAATTGAATTTTTCAGTTCAAAGCTTTTAAATCAAGAAATATTAAAGTTTGAGTCATATTATTATTATTATTATTAGCTTTATTTGATTATCTTGTTCATCCAAAAGCTCACATTTATGTAATCAAATCATTGCATATTTTCAAAGATGAAATCTATAATTGAATTATGTGTTTGAATAGCATATCATAAAGGATATGATGAAAATATTTTCATAAGTATTTGCCTTGATCAACTGATTATAAAACGTGCGGTGATTTCAATTAGATTTGTAGAGAAACTCTTTGTTTTTAATTGAATAGAAAGCGATCAAGATCATAATTGAAATAGATCTAAGCGATAATTTTTGCATAACTTTCCGTTTGAATAATGTTAAGGTTTTATGAAATTCTTGTCTCGAATTTAGTTATTAATAATAATCAGATTTATTTTTATTGCATATAATATGACTTTTGATATTTTTTGTTTATATTTTAAGAAGTCTTATGTTTCATAAGGTTTCACATTCCAATGCAGGGACGGACAGTTGTTTTATTGCTGGTGAGGGTCAAGGGTTGGGTGTTTTCTTAGAATACAAATTGAGTATTCATATTTCACTCTGAATTCGATGGCATTAAGCCTTTGGTAATAATTTTTTGGACTCAAAACACATTTATATCGGATCTAATCTTTTCTGTTGAGAAGAAATAGCGTTAAAACTAAAAAATTTGAGGTCAAAAAACTCCGATTAATAGAACACTTGAAATAATTTTCTTGCTTTTTATGTCCCAATATATGAGCTAGGCCATTATTTTCAATTCAAATCAACTGAACAAAAATAATACACAAAGAAAATTGAATGTTTCGCTCTATAAGGTTACCTGACCTCTCTCAGGGTTATCTTGATTTTTGTGCAACTAAACAGGATTAGTTAAAAATGGGTTAGATTAGAATCCTCTGAAGAAGAATAACATGATCTTGGTGGCATTCAGTGTAAATTGTAATAATGGCAACCATTATGTATAGAAAATTGCTATATTGACAGTCTATATCTAATCTTTATCTAGATCATTGTTAAAATAGCTCACTTTCAATTAGTAATCGTTGAACCATTGATGTAACATTTCAATTATTAGCCTTACTCATCTAAAAAATATTAGTTAATGACTGTTCACCAAATTTGGTGGTATTTTATGTTTAGATAATAATTTGAATAAAAGTTATTTATAATTAATATATTGAAAGGCATTGGAATTCCATGGGGTTATGCGGTTCTACTTTCAAGACGCGGGTCAGAAAGTGGCGACAAAATGCATTCGAGTGGCCTCTACCGCAACCACACAAGACGTGATCAATATATTGATAGAGAAGTTTCGTCCCGACATTCGTATGCTTTCAGTTCCGGAATACGCTTTATATGAAATCCATGAAAACGGAGGTATTTATTGATCGGACACATGAAAAATGATTCATCACTTCATAATTCTCTCGATTTCCACAAACTTTTCATATCTTATGTCAAACATGACTTCAAAAAATAAGACCGAAATCTTGAGTCAAACAAACATTTTATGGCAAATATCTCTTTTCTATTTGTAAAAGTTGTTGACATTTAGACAGAGAGGGAAACCTATCGCTACAGCGACTGAACTCAGGCTGTAATTGAAATTCAAAGAAAAATATTAGAGTCAACGAAATTTCCTAAAAAAGACACATTTAGTCCGTCTGTTTGGCACTGATTTGACATTTTTTTGTATTTTTTTCCTCAAATAAATTTGTTTTACTATTTTTGTGTTTAACAGAAGAGAGAAAGTTATCTGAAGACGAAATGCCACTTTTGGTTCAACTCAATTGGCACAGGGATGACCGCGAAGGCAGGTTCTTATTGCGTAGGATGACTGAGAAGACATATGTAAGTGGATCTCTTCAGTCCTGACTTCTTTATATAAATTACAGAGCGCTCAGACTCTGGCACTGAATAGCATCCAAAAACACTTTTTGTGTTGTATTTCATTATTAACGGCTCTTCTCTCGCCTCTGATCTGAATTTTTCGCTCGTTTTTCACTTTTGACTCATAATATCTCTAAATATAACTAAAATTCTAATTAAATCTCTTGTTCTTAAGTGTTGTTAAACTTCATGTTTTTGGTCCCTCTTTTCTTATCTCTGATTAATTGATTGATTTATGGCTTTTATGTATATTCTGTTCTAAAAACTTAATTCGTTTCCTCAGTTACCGGGTTTTGGGATCACAGAAAATAAATTCAAAAGAAAACTCTCTAAACGTGAAAAGAAAGAACAGAAAAAATTGGAAAAACAACAGAAACTTAAATCCTCTCAAACGGCAAAGGATTCGTTGGCAGAGAAGTTGTATACAGAATTGCCCGAAACAATTTTCACCCGTTCCATATCTAATCCCGAGGCTGTTATGCGAAGAAGAAGACAACAAAAGTTGGAAAAAAAGCTACAGCAATACAGTCAAGAAGGAGGCGCCGAAGCCGGTCAGTAGTGAATCCTTTTCTTCTTTGAAATTGTTTTAATTGAATTATTTTTTGTTTTTAGGCGGAACTCTTCGAATCTTCGGTGAGTCGATAAACCCTGACGTGCCATATAAGACAATACTGCTGTCAGACCGCGACACCGCCGCCCACGCAGTTAAAGAAATACTTGAAAAGTACGGAAAAGAGAAGGAAGACCCCTCCCTCTACTGTTTGGTGCAGCTTATCGTTCCCGTAGCCAACGGTGATGTCAATTCTATAACCGATTTACACAATTCGGTCGGAATTAGAGAATATATTTTAGACGACGACGATTGTCCTCTTTTTATTGAGAAGGCGCACAACAAATCCAGGGGTGTTCTTACTTTTCACATAAGAAGGCGTCCCGCAGACTACCAGCCTCGCAAAAAGAAGAAAAAACCCAAACAAATTAAGGGTGAAATGGAAGCGGGATATACCAAATATGATGAGGCGCTCGAAAGACTGCCATATCTTTTCGAGACTAATCCCGATGGAAGTGAAATAACCCGAGGAATGCCTAAAAAACATTATTTATATGTGAATGTTACCGAAGTGGGCAGTGAACGGTCCAACTCTTCCAATCACAGCCAATGTCTGCAGCTATACGGGCCTAACGTTCAGGCCAGACATTGTGTTATCGCACACACAGAAGGTATCGTTACAGTGACCCCAAGCAGTAGAGATGCAGAGACTTACGTCAACGGCACTCGTATTTATGAGACAACTATTTTAAGGCACGAAATGCTCGTCCGATTCGGTAAATTACACACATTTAAGTTCATTGATCCGCTTCAAGACCAGCGCCGACAGCTGTCACCCACTTTAATGAGGGATTCGGTTCACGAAAGTCTTAGAAAAATGCCAAATGATTTGCAGTTCGTTGGCCCACAATCCAGGGGTAGTTATGAAACCACATTCGACGCCGACGGAAATGTCGAGACCACTTCCACCACATCTAGAGATGAAAAGATGTCTAAAAAATCTGATGAAACTAATGGATCGATTCCACGACAATTGATAGCAAACGGCGCCATAACGAGAGATAACAGTCAACAGCCTTTGAAAAAGGGTTCCGATCCTATACTTCCTGCGATTCTTGAATTATGGGAGGATAGAGAGGACGCGCTGCTCAATACAATCATTAATCGTATTGATCCGAATGGCATTCAGTTCAAATTGTCTGTCACTTATACGAGTGAGTGCTTTGAGTCCTTTCCAAATAATTTGATTTCATTTATTCAATTGAAAAGTATTTGATTAAAAAACCGATAATTATTTGATTCAATCGTTTTTTCACAGTCTATATGGGCGTCAGATTCAGAGCATCGACTCATTTCAAGCCTGAAATAACACCAGAAGAGAGGGCCCATCGATTGACTCAATTCACTAACAAAGTGGCCACACTTATACATCAGGTAATCGAAGAACATTATCGGGAGCCCTCACATTTGGCCTTCTGGTTGGCCAACTCATCGGAATTGTTATATTTTTTGAAACAAGACAAACACTTGAGTGCCTTCACATTTGACGCTCAGGACATTCTTGCAGAGGGCGTTCAACTGGCCTTCAGAAGTTTGGTTATGTGCCAACAAACAGAACTTGTGAACGCTTTGCCCGCTTTTCTCGAAGATTGTGACGACAATATCGATGATAACGTTTCGGTCACTACTTCTAAATTGTTGATTGTCTTATCCAATGCTATGGGTCTTCTTCGTCGCTGTCGAGTTCACGCGGCCCTCACTATACAACTGTTCTCTCAATTGTTTCACTTCATAAACATGTGGTTATTTAATAAAGTGATCGGTTGTTCCGATTCCCAAATCAATTACTGTACCAGAGTTTGGGGCCTTAGGCTGAAAAAACGTCTGTTCAATATATGGCCCGTTTGGGCTGAGAAACAGGGTTTGGAGTTAGCGGCTGAATGTCATCTCAACCGAATCGTACAAACGGCTCATTTGCTTTGTTCCCCCAAAAGCACTCCCGAAGACATCAGTGCTGTTACTCTCAAGTGTTTTAAATTGAATTCACTCCAATTGAGACGACTTCTCGAACAATACGAGCCCTTACCTAATGAGACTCCAATCCCGAGAGAACTCATTGAAAATGTCATTAAAGTGGCAGAAAATACAGCCGACGAAATGGAACGAATGGAAGGCCGTGACATTAAACTGGAAGAAGAGCCTGACCTCCAGTTGCCATTCCTTTTGCCAGAAGACGACTACTCTTGTGATATGGTTCGCGGCATTCCCTCCGGTTTAGTGGAATTCGTACAGACATTAGTTCAGTCGGGTTTGTGTCACCTGACTATCCAACCGACATCTTCCGGTTATTGGAATATTTATATGCTGTCCTCTCAGGACAATCCCAAAACACAAAAAGACAATCAGCCAAACATTGTTTCCGAATCTACAACCGATAGCTCACAACCAACGAACACATCCACCGTTCAAATGCAAATGAGTTCTTCACTATTGATGACTCAGCCACAGATGCAACCGCCACAACCTGTGCCTACACAACCGCAACAGCAGCAACAAATGCCGCCACCATCTGGTCGGCTGTCAACGGCTCCTGTGCCCGAACCCGAAGTGCAAATATTGAAACTACAGAAAAGTAATAACGGAATGGGTCTGAGTATTGTCGCTGCAAGAGGTAGAAATCAGGAACGCACTGGTATTTACATTAAATCTGTGGTTAAGGGCGGAGCCGCTGATCTGGTGAGTGATTAAATGAAATAAATTGTTTTCTCTTTACTTTTGAGGATCGATTGAATCGATTTTCTTATAAATTGCTATAAAATTAATTCAAAAATCCGTTTGAATTGAAAGGACGGACGCCTTACAGCTGGGGATCAACTGCTTAAAGTGGACGGCCATTCACTGATAGGCATAACCCAAGAACGTGCCGCTGAATTAATGACTCAAACGGGGCCAATAGTGACACTGGAGGTGGCCAAACAGGGAGCCATATATCACGGCCTGGCAGGCATTCTGGCACAGCCCTCGCCCTTAATAACAAGAGGTAACAACTCATTAATAACACTTAAACCTTATTTCTTATTCACGACTTTTTATTCGCTTCTCTTTTTGAGACAATTTGTGTTTCAACTAATTCTCTCTTAATTTGTATTTTAAAATATTCTTAACTCTAATTAATGTCTGTTTTAAATCAATTATCTCTGGATTTGTGAACTTTTTGTGCAACTGTTGTGCACTAATGGTGTGTCTCATAAATAGTGTGTTCGAGTCCTATATCACAGCTAACAAAACAGTATTTGATTGAAAGCAATAAATCTTATGCTGAGTATAAACTCAAATGCAGTGCGAGTTTTGATTCTATAAAAACAGAAATCGATTGCACACCAAATGATCAAAACTCTGATACAACTCTTTGTGCTTCAAATATCTTCAATCCTGAAGTAACCGAATTGTGTGTAACTAATGATAAGCGAACTAATAGTTCTCCCAAACAATGGGAAACCGTTCAGACCTTAGATCGGTCAACGATCAGATCCAAGCAAAAGGTCACCGAAGCAGAGGTGCCAAAGAAAACTAACTCTTCATCTAATCCATTAACATATCTGAAAAGTGCATTATTTTCTCAAAAACTTAAATCGCAAACCAGTTCCTCAAAAGCCAATACTAAACGAACAATACGTCCGTCGAGTTCTTTGATTATTTCCAATTCTAACCGAAATAATAACGATATTAGGGCTAAACAACAAAATAACTGTTTGTGCGAACAGAATAGATGTGGTCCACCACTAAAACAAGTGCCAAACGTGTTGTATAAATGCAAAAGTGATGAATCACTTGATTCTAACCCCAATAGCGTCTGTTCGTGTCTTTCCAATTGTGATGTTTGTAATGACATATTCAATAACTGTTATATTTGCCAACAACTCAACAAATATTATGCAAATTCTCTTAAATTAAAGTCAAGCGAACTCTTTTCAAAGCAATTAATACTATCGGCAATCAATCAAATATCTCTGGCAAAGTGTAATTGTCTTTCTTGTGTCTCTCATTCGCGCACATCCTCTGCTTCTGGCAATATATCAGAAAATATTTTCATCGATTCTCATCTCAATAATAATAACAAATATTTCCTCAGTTTTGGTATTTTCTTAATTAACTTTTTCTTTAATAACTGTTATTTCGATTAACTTTTTCTTTTGATCTATTGTTTCATTCTTTCGATTAATTCATTACTTTTATAACAATTTCCTATTAATTGATTTATTTATCCTTTTGTTTAAATGCTTTAATCATTGGATTTGGTTTTTATGCCATTTTTCGCATGAATTCCAATTTGTTTGGTTCTCTTGTTTTTAACCAAAACTTTTGTTGGATTTGTTGATAATTCAATTAAAATACAATTTATTATTAATTTTGTTTTTACTGTTTTTGTGAATTACTACTAATAGTGTTGTCTGTCCTCACCTATAGGTTATGGTAATCCGCGGCGAATGAGTGAACGCGATATTCCGAGTCGAATAAGTCACGAACAAGAACTCCAAATGCGTGCGCACAGGAATAACGTGAGCGGTGTTGTAGCCCAACAACAACTACCAGCACAGCCCAGAATTCAAGGCAGCAAAAGTGTGCCGACGCTTAATGAAGACACTCCAATGGCTGTTATTAATGGCCAAACATTGCCACCACTTCAACAGCGGCGACCCAACGAAATTCCTCCGCCATATTCGGTAGGCGGCCCTCATTCTCAATACAATTCGATGCCTAAGTCTGTGTCTGAATTGAATTCTGGCCAACATATGAAACCATCCAACGATGCGATGAGTAATTCGCGAAACTATGCTTCACACCATTCAATGGCCAACTATAATACAATAGGAAGTTACAGTCCCTCCCGACCCGAGTCACAGATGAGTATGCATTCGCAGCAGAGAATGTCGTCCTCTCAGTCACAACAACTGTATCCGGAAGAGCGACACTACCAGAACATTCAATTATATCAAATACAACCGACACAACAGATGAAGCCATCATCCAATTCAGTGCCACAACGAATGCTTCACAGTTCGCACACTTCCCTTCAAAATGATAGCCAACACTATAACCCCCAACAGAGACCACTGTCAGCACTCATATCGAATCGAGAACCTGATCAGTATATGGGTCCTAAGGGTGCAAACAGTCCCGGAACGCCCACATCACCGCGACCACCCATTGCAATGAATCCAAATATGATGTCAGGACCGGATCAGTTTCATTATCCTCAACAACAGCCACAGCAATACCCGAATTCTCGACATTCGGCTCAAGATTTTAATGAATCGCAACAAATGTTGGACTATCCTTCACGTAATTATCCGCCCCCTCATCCACCTTATGTGGATCCTCGGCAGCGTGACTTAATGAGACAGGAGGCAAAGATGGACGAAATGCGTGAAGAAGTCAGACGAAGAGAGGAACGCATCCAATCGGGTGGACCTCAAATGAATCCAGGACCAAGAGGAATGGCCCCCAACGGCCAATGGCCTCATCGGCAGCCATATTATCCGCAACATCCGATGCCAGGAATGAATGGAGGTTCACTAAGAATGGCTCCTCCACCTGCACCTAAACCACGTCCAACGGCAGCGCAAATGCTTTCAAATTATAATCCGAACTCATATTCACGTAACTCTTATCGGGAACCGAATGAAAACATACCTCAAGGACAGGCGAATCCCCCGCCACCTACTGTGAGTTACCGGTATGGCCCTTCTGGTTATCCGCCTTCGCGCCAATCAGAAGCGTTGCGATCACCGACCAGTAATGCCCCCAAAACGCCATTTACTGACGCTTTAAATAATAGTAATAATCGAGTCATTAATAATCAAGATTTACGTAAAAGCAATTCGGGTGTTGTCAGTCCCTCCCCGTGGGAAAGAGAGGAGAAAGAAAGGGTAATTAATTTTGAATCCATTTTTACGCTTAATCTGAATTTGGCTAACATTTCATTTAAATATTTCTATTGCTTTGCAAACAATTCAAGGATTTTCAACAAAAGTTTGTCTAATAATTGAGTTTCGTTTCTCTTCGAAAACTCAATCAATTGTATGACTGTTTTCTCATTAATTCTTTTATTTTTCTCAAAACTAATGAATATTCAATTAATTCGTTTCCTGTTTTTCAATTCAATATAAAAAACAATTCAATTATTTTGTTGTTATTAATCATTTCATATCTTCAGGCGTTTCAGCAAAGATTGGAAGAATCAAAGCGTTCCAGAGATGAAGAGATCAAATACTTAGAGTCACTTCAATACCGAACCCAACAACACGAAGAAAGACTCAGAAAACTGGTTATTGAAAGAGAATTTCAACGAAGAGCTGAAGAACTCGGTGTAGATGAGGACGAGGAAGAAGATGATGAAGTGCTCGACAGAGCAGATAATAGGGAAAGGATGTTATCTATGAAACAAGACATAGAACGGACCCGACAAAGACGTATTGAACGGGAAATGCAACAAAAACAACAAATGCAAAACTTCAGACCAAATAATGAGGAGTGGGCCAAAAGAAACCAACAAAACAATAACATTCACACAACAAATCAGTTGGAACTACAGGAGGAAAGACTCAGACAACTCAGACTCGAAGAAAATAGAAGACATCAGGAATTGGAAGCGGCGCAGTTGGAAGAGGAGAGACTCTTAAGGGAAGCCAAACGACGGCAGGTAAAGAATGAATACTCCTGGTTAAATTATAGAATTTAATTGTAATTTGTTTTCAGGACGAAGACCTTAGATATAGAGGATATCAGAAGAATGTGCCCATCGGTGCCGCCAATCAAATTATGAGTAACTCTCCCAACGAAGTTCCTCCCCCATTACCAAAGTCTCCGCCGCCTTTAGAGGCGCCACAAAGACTCGACCGCTTACTTATGACCACTTCTTCCGCGTATCAGTCAGTCCCCGAACCAAAGACTGATTCGAATCCAACTCTGGATACTTCTTCTAAATATCCGTCAGCGCTAAGGAATGGAGACATCTCTGATCATTCTGTCCCACAAATGAATCATACACCTAAAAAGGTTTCGTGGAACGACACTCCCTCCGAACCCATCAATGATGACTTGGAGCACTTGGAGTCCGAAACATCTGATCACCAAAACAGTAGTTTTACTCTACAAGACATCGACGAAGTTTTGGGTAACAATTCATACGTTTCGGGTAATACTCCCGGAGTTATTGGAGCCCAAGAAGTATATAACGATCCGCGACAGCGAATAGAGGCCGAAAGGATGCGAACCACTCAGAATCGGCCACACGTCGCACCACCAGAAAAGTTGAGTTTTCAGGAAAAGATGAAAATGTTTGCGATGGAAGCCGGACAACACGACTCTCCCAAATCCAAAGTTAAAATATCTAAAGCCCAGCGCGAAATTGAAACCAATTATGATGGAACTCCCATTGAAAACAATGGTTCTGTTGAGTCGGTTACTATGATTACCACTTCCTCCTAATAATCACTTTAAAGACAAATACTATCGAAATATTTTATACCTTTTAAGCAAATAATTTAAAACAAATGGAAAATCGATTGAAAATAAATGCAATCAATTCTTCTAAATATATGCCATTAATTCAAATAATGCGAACAATTATTATATATTTTATTAATTATTATATTTTGTGTCGTTTTTTCATTGCATTACATATTTGTGTAAAATTCATAACAATTTTCAAAACAATTTTAAACGAAAAAAAGTTATTTAAAAATGTTTTTTAACGAAAAATATATATTTTTATCGCCAGAAAAAAGTCAAATATTATTAATATTATTATTATTTTAATTCGATTTTATTTAATAGACTTATAAAGTTGTCAACAATTTTATTATTTGTGAAAAATTTGTATGAATTTTAAGTTTATTTCCATTTTATGGCAATTTTTAATCGATATTCAATTGAATGCAAAGTTTATTATTCGAAACAAATTTTGAAACAAAGTTTAGATATTTTTTGGTTAAATAAACAAAACGTTGATTTGTTTTTTAATGACAATTGTATTATGTTTTGAGACTGTGATGACTGTTCTTCATATGTATTCCCCGATCAGAAAAACATTTGAACGAAAACTTATTGTTTAAAAAAGGGTTTAATAATCGAATCAAACTTTGCTTTCGATGACTACTTATAATAATTTGAGAGAAAACACTATTTTCTTTAAGGAATACCAAAAGTGGTATTATTCCGTCCATTCATTTGTAATCATTTCAATAGCTATTTGTATAATAAAGTTATTCAGATTTAAAAGCTTTTGTTTTATTGTCGACTAATCAACAAATTTTGCTTAATTTTAAGCAAATCTTTTAAAAATTGGTTATACAGAACATTTTTAATTTCTGGTTATTCCCCAAATAAATTGTTAATTCATTTAATACTTTAATTGAAACAGTATTTTATTGATTAAAAGAATATAATGTTTTAACTGAAAAACAATTTCTTAAGAAAAGTTGTAATTTATTTGATCGATGGATCACTTTATCTATTCTGATTCACAATTTTAGAAATTCAAATGTAATTTAGTGGTAGTTAGCATGGTGATTCTAGAATCTAGATTATAATTGAATAGACGGCATTGAAGTGTTTATTAAGGTGTGACTCATATTTTATACATGGGACAAAGTTTAAAGTTTAAACATAATTTAAAACCAGTGATGACCAAGATCCAAGACTCAAGGAAGATTGAGGGATAATGGCATACGAAAACGTATTTAAGAGTTTTTCATTAATCAATTATCACTTTTTTCATTAAAATTTTCAATATTTTGTTAAAAAAGTGGCCAAAAAATGCTTTGCGTGACCGACATTCTTTGTTTCGATCTAAGTGCAATTTTCTGATATTTTTCGGTTCAAGGGGGATTTTGACATTATCCCCCCTTGCGCATCACTAATATATATGTTTAAAACTTATTGTAATCTACTGTAAAACTCTTTGTCAGACATTTTTACATTTATTTCCAACAATAAAATTAAGGGTTTGGCTGAAGACATGTCTCAATTAAATAATTGTAAGTATTTTCAAAT
>JAQFZI010000205.1:0-20877 GCA_034695605.1 Eupelops occultus | reverse complement strand
CTCTCTCTCTCTCTCTCTCTCTCTCTCTCTCTCGCATTAAAAATTTGAAACCTAAGTAATGTATTTCCTGTGGTTTTCTGTTAATGAAAAATATGATTGAAATGAGTGCGAAAAACTCAAACTTTATGGTCTGAGTGTCTGTTGTTTTTAATTCCAAGGTTTACTGGTTTTACAAGTTTTCAGAACTCTTATCAATTAAATTCTCACAAATACTTAATTGAATTTTGAAGTGAGCTCTTGGACTATTAGATTTGTCTCTCTCTTATTGACGACAGTTTCATATTCTTAGCTATGATTTGATAGCTTATATCAGACGATAATTTGAGTATTGGATTGAACTTTGCCATTACATTATTATCATGGCATTTTATGTCTGAATATGAAGTCTATTTCTTAGATAAGTTGTTGTAATATTGGGCTTTGTATGTGTTGTGCGACTAATGTCTGTAATTCACCATTTTGAACTAGAATTTGATCCTGATATAAATTGAGTTTAGATCAAATCAATTTTATTTTGGGTTAGTTTTCAAATGTATTGAATATAAAAGAAAAATTACATTTTTTTTATATTTTTCAAACTTGCAATCATTTTGAGCCCTAATGGAGTGAATGTCTTACTTGGCTCTGGTATGAACTGAACGCCTCTTTGTATTTGATATTTGGTTTCGATCGCAAGTCTTCTTCAATTCACTTATTCTGTTCTCTATTCAAAGCATTACTTCTTTTCTTATTTGGTTCGCATTTATTGCATCGTTGGCTGAACTGTAACTCCAGTTCTCTCTCATCTATTCCTCTCATTCTGTGCTAAATAATAGAAATGCATTTTCACAGATAAAGTGAACTATCATTCATGGCTTTGAAGACAAACTCTCGAACGCAATGGCTGTTCAGTTGTGTCTCACAAATGTTGCACTTCTTTGATATTTAATGTTTTGAAACTTCTGAGCCTTTTCTTGGTTTTCTTGATTGAGTTCTTGAGTTAAACAGCACACCATAGGCACAGCACATACACATATATATACACACCCAATGAGTAGGGGGTATGTAATAGACAAGTTGGCGTACAATTTAGGGTTAAATTCCAAAGTATTCTTGGCTAAAAATATACTGTAAGGAGGGTTCTGTTGTCGTGCATACCAGTGTTGGCATTCATTTTCTAAAACAATTGTTTGGACCATTGAATTCCTGGCACAGAATAGCTATATGTTTCCATTAGAGCCCTATTTGTGTCTGTAATCCATTACCACTAATGGTAATGTTTTTTGTTGTTGTTTTCCCCTTAATTCCAATTTCTCATTACATTATATTATATTATTTTATTATTGTTATTATTCTGAGTCCTCAATGGCTTTTCATTTTAGGAGCAAATTTTTAGAGCACATGTAGTTTTATAATTTGCCATAATATTGGTGTTTCACATAAATTATATTGAAACTAATGTATTGGAAACTAATTGTGTTTTACCTACAATTCATTGAGTGTTTCGGTCGGCTTTCAATTGAAAACTTCAAGAATTCATTTCATATGTAAAACACTTTTCTCTCAGCTTTTAATCTGATTTATAGTCTTTGCGCAAAACAATTGGATATTAAACAAAATTTCAATTATTTATTTCATTTGTTTAAGACTTAAGTTTGCTCAGGGATTTTATTCTGTGCTGTGCTTGTGCTCTGTTGTGTATCTAATCTATTTGAATATTAAATTTATTGATTTTCTCCTTATTGTCTGTTCTCTTATTTTAATTAACAATTTGTTTAACTTTCTTCTTATTATATTTTGCAGGTTATCTGATGAACGCCTATACGATAGGGACAGCCGGACGGGTAGTTTAAATAATTATGATAGAATTGTGGACTCCCGGGACAGTCCTTACATTAAAAGAAATATCGGATATTTAGATGAATCTGATTATCCGAACCGAAGCCGATCTCGTGATAGACCTTTTAGTCGTAATGTCAATAATAATAGTTATGGCGACCAATTAGATAATAGGTATGTGCTCTTCATTATTATTATCCTTATTATTAGCAAGATTATTATGGAATTTTGCCCAAAATGTTTGTCATCCGGTAGTCAAACAATTATTTTTGTGCCAAAAATAGTTTCTATTTTTTATTAGTGTTTGGTTTGAGTTCTATTTGAGAACAGATGTCTTTTTTGGGGGACATTTAGTTTATCTTTTGATTTGATTTCAGCATTTTTTCCCTAATTATAGATTTTTTGGCAAAAATACCATATTTTTTGATAAAATTGTTGTAAAATATCTAATCGTTTATCTGATTGTAAACTGATTTTAACTAAAATTTATTTTTAATAAATAAATTTCTTTGAATAACAGAAGTCAGTCCCATTTCCGGTCTTATTCCCGGACCAGTAGCCAAACACATTTTGATGGACAACGGTATCCATCGTCGGAACAACTGCTCGAAGAGCCTAATGTTAATAGTAATACCTCTACGACAACGTCATCGGTACAGAGAGCTGGCGGCGGAGGCGGTGGCATTGCCTCTGGCCGACGGATAACCTCAGTGTCGACGACGGCCAGCGGTGGCGTCAGTTCGACGGTGTCGTCACCGCCGCTCAAAAAGAAGAAGAAAAAGAAGTCATTGCGCTCGCATTCGGCGTCGCCGTCGCCCTCGAGGTCCAGTTCTCTCAGTTCGGCCAGAAGTCAGTCGCCGTCGTCCTCATCAAACATATCGACGTCCAGTGCGAGCAGTCGTAGTCCATCTCCAGCCAAATCTCAGTCTTCATTGTATGTATCACTAGATGTCTGTCCTCACAGTCTCTCTGATTAATAGTCTTATTATATGAAAGCCATTTATCTTTTGCACCGGTTTTTTATTGTTGTCTAATGAATATCTATTTCTCTGGAACTGTGCCACAAACAGATCACAATTATATGGCGGTCGCAAAGAGCGAAGTGGAAGCAATTCTGTGTTAATATCAGCGGCGACCACAACCAATAACATTAGCACTTCATCTCAGGGTTCAAATCACACTCCACTCCATAATAGTGGCGCTACGCCCGGCTCCGACAGTTCGGCAGACAAAGACGACACTCGACCAGTAGCCATATGTGTAAAAAACCTACCGGTCAGGTCTACAGGTATGTGTCTCTTTATCCGCCCCTTTCTAATGATTTTCTTCTCTAATTTTGTTATTATTTTTATTACAAACTTTTATGGCTTTAAATTCAATTTGTTTTTTATTTTATTCTGAGTTTTGATTTATTTTCTTCTGTTTTCTTCTTAGGTTTCAATAATTGATTTTCGATATTATCTGAAATTTTTAGTAATTTTTTCTTTATTTTTCTTCTATTTCTGTATTTATTGATTGTTTGGATCCAATTACTGATAATTTGATTCCTTTTGAAATTCAATGAGTCTTTTGCCAGGAATATATTGAATTGAATTAATTCAAAGCGAATTCAGTTAATAAACTATTACTATTAATATTATCGAATTAAAAGCCTTCAAAAGTGAAGCCTTATTTTGCTGGTTGTGTCACACGATATCACTGTTTATTATTTGATATTTGATTCAATGATTAATTTTTTGCATCGATTTTCATCTGAATTTATGTTAAAATTATTCTGTTTTTGTTGTTATTTTCTGTTGCCTTCAAAAAAAGTAATATTTATTTATTTTTTTAATTAATTTTTATTTTTTGTCATTTATTCAAACGATTCAGACTCGAGCTTAAAGGATGGTCTGTTCCACGAGTATAAAAAGCACGGCAAGGTCACAATGGTCAAGGTGGTGGGACAGGGCACAGACAGGTTTGCTGTGGTCTGTTTCAAAAAACCAGAAGACGTTGACAAAGCGCTGGTTGAGTCAAAGGTCAGTACTCAAGTAATTTAATATATTTTCTCTCTCCTCTCCTTTAGCTCTGTACATAACACCAGTGCTGTCATTAGAGCTGAGTTTTAGATTAGTTCTTAAGCGAAGAATTTTTAGTTTATTTCACTTTTTTGTTGGAAAAATGTTTTAAACTTTTATTTTCGCTAAAAATCTTCTTTTTTATGGTTTTCAATGTTTTTATTGACTTTTTTTCTCTTCAATTGATTTTTAGGACAAACTATTCTTTGGCTGTAAAATAGAAGTGTCGGCTCACGAAGGCATTGACGCTGAGGATAACGATTTCAGGCCATTAGAAGCCGAGCTCGATGAACACCACCCAAAGGCAACCCGAACGCTGTTCGTCGGGAACCTGGAAAAAGATGTCTCGACCTCTGATCTGAAGTCACACTTCGAACAGTTCGGCGAAATAATTGTATGCCATTCCTCACATATTAAATATCTTGTGCTGTGAAATGTCTAAAAAGGCTGAACTGTTTTGTGTTGCACTCGAAGGTCGAGTGGACTCACATTAAATTCAATTAATCAAATGTTTTATTATTTTTCTTTTCAGTCTAAATGTTATATTGGATTAAATTGTTTTTATTTGTTTTCACTCTTTTTCTACTAATTTAATAAATTTTGAGTGAATTTATTGGCAGTGTTTGCACTGTTTATCAGTCTATCCCTTCTCTGCCTTCAAATGTATTTCAATGTCTTTTAATTCAAATGTAATTCTATTTATTTGTTTGTTTTCTCGAAACAGGAAATCGATATCAAAAAACAGGGAAATATGAGTTCGTATGCATTCATACAGTTCTCCGATATCTCATCGGTGGTCAAAGCCATGCGTAAACTCGACGGTGAAAATCTGGGACAAAATCGGATTAAATTGGGTTTCGGCAAATCAATGCCAACCAACTGTGTTTGGATCCACGGATTGTCGGAAGCGTTGACTGAGAAGTCGCTGCTATGGCACGCCAATAGGTTCGGCACTGTCGTCAATCTTGTGATAGACCGCGAGAGGAGTAATGCCCTCATATTTTATGACACCGTCGAGTGCGCACAGATAGCCGTTCAGGACCTTAAGGGTCGAGTGTTGAGCGGCCGCAAACTGCAGGTGGACTTTGCGTCGCGTGAGTGCCAAACAGCGTTCTTCGACTATTTAGAACTGTCCGGACAGATAACTCCCAGTGACCGCCCCTGGATAGAGGCCAGAGGTGGCCGACAGACAGGCAATAGTGCCAATAGTTGGCAAGAGTTCGAGGAACGCATTCCTACGTATGACACCCACCAGAATAATAATCGTTCGGTTAACCACAACCGCTATCAGACAAGAATCGGTCGAAATTATAGGCCACAGTCACCTCTGCCCCCATTCGGCCGCAACTCACAGACCGGTTATGGTGGCAGAGGTCGAGCATATCAAAGGTTCGCTCCGCTGCCGTCCGACACCTATTCCGAAGACTTTGTCGAACGACGACATCGAAGCTATGATCTCGAAGACTATGACGACAATGAAGACGGCTTTCGTGATGAAGACAGAGACTATAGTCGTGACCGCAGTCGAGATTTGAGTGAAACGTGTAGTAAATCCTATTCTCCTGTCAGGAGTGAGAGCCCAAAAGACCGGAGGGACGGTCGCAGCACAAGTCCATTCTCTAAAAGTGATATTTCCAACAGTAGAGACAAATCTGAGGAAAGACATCCCTCTAAAGATCGGTGTAATAGTCGTCGCCCGTCCGAAGACGTTATTCACGACGAGTGGAAGCCGTCCGCAAGTGATTCGTTAGACAGACGGCGACCAAAGCACAAGTCCTGTGATTCCGAGTTAATTATCTGTCATTCACCGCCACCGCCGGTCGTCCGACGGTTGAGTCATAGCAAAAGTCCGTTACCCAAAGACAAAGCACCGGCATTAGTGAACAGTAAAGGCCAGAACACACCCCAAAGTCCTACCGCTAGTCCCTGTTCGTCGAGTTTTGCGTCTCCGATGCCGATCACAGACTGTACAGACATTGATGTGGACAAAGAGTTTGAGCCGAGTTGTGGTTCTTCTAATGTCTGGCGCCGAAAATCTGTAGAAGAGTCTCAGTTGGAGTTAACCGATGCTCTTCGGTTGCGCTCTGACTCTGTCTCTGATTCCAGTGATAACGGATTTGTCGGCAGAGAGTCATTAAAACGAAAGCGAATGGACAGCGACTCACCGGACACTCCCACCAGCAGTGAAGCGATCGGACACTTAGAACGAAAGAAGCGATTGTTGGCCTGTCTGTCCAGCAGTGAATCTTTGGGCTTACATAAGGACAGACTTGGGTCGGGCAGCAATAGTTCACAATCGACGGCGTCATCGAAGAACAGTAGTGTTGCGGAACAGCAAAACAGACGGGAATTTGACTCTTTTGTAACGGCAGATGCGGTAAAATCTGAACTAGCTAAGTTGCTCAAACGTAGGAACAGCTCATCGGGTGGTGCCAACAGTGATATTAAATACTTAGAGTCAAAATCAAAAGGGAGTTTAATCAGTGTCATCGAACAGTGTATTATCGCTGCCGCCGCTGATGGCCAACATACGGTTGAGCCAACGACACATCACCCGCTCGTCGACACTCTGAGCGCAGTTGACTCTAAGCCCCGTTTAAAGCATAATATCAATAGTAGTACAAAGTCAGGCAAATGCTCATATGGTGCTAAAGACTCGGGTGCGGCCATTGGTGTTCCTGCGTGTCGAGTCGTTGACGCGATGCAGCCACTAGTGAACCATACTTGGCCCGACCCTCGGCGCCAATCGATTGTACTGTCAACGCTGTCCACTACTTCATGTTCTGCTCAATTGTGTTCAACCCATACCACTAATTGTAAACAAATTCACAGAAAACTAGAGAGAAGTGACGCCATTTATGAGATGAGCTGTGACTCAGACGTGTCAGTCATCTCTAGAGTGTCCTCCAGTGATATTGAGTGCGCCGATAGGACACTACTCAAACAAGATTTGGTTCACACAACAACACCTAAACTGGAAGACCACTGTTCCAGTGAAGTCTCGTCCAGTAGTGACAAAGTGGCCAACGCTCTGAATAAGTCGAGGCCCTGTCTGCGGACGTGTCCGCTGTCGCTACCATTACCCGAGTTTGCGATAACGAGTCGCGCCGGTGGCACAGGAACTAAATCGCAAAACATTCCAGTCGTACAGCCATCACATGCGTCGCCCAAAAGCACTACAATTATGAGTCCTTTGGGCCAAATGTCGCCCAACAGTGTTGTGCCAAAAGTCAAGACAAAACTTACGACAGATGTGTCTCCTGTGGCGTCAGTAACACCTCTGACTTCACTAACCAAAGAGGTCCAGTGTTTGGTGTCGACCACTGATAATCCCGATTCCATTTCGACATTAAGTGATATAAAACCGATAAACGTATCGACGAGTAGTACAAAGGAGTTGATCCCCAAAAGCGAACAGCCATACGATGAAGTGTCTGAACCGGAAATGTCGCCCAACAGATCGCCAACAATAGAGGAACGGATACGAGCACTGGACGAAAAGTACAACGCATGGTCTGGCACTACCACAAACACAGCACAAACACTGACCAAAATCGAGAAGACACCGACGCCTACCATAGACTACAGCAAATACAACATCAAAAAGAAGAGTCAAATAAGCGCCGCCTCAAGTGTTGACTCCCAGACCAGTGAGCCGTCGGATATTGTTAAGAATCTGCTGTCGAAGTCGTCAATCTTCGATCAGGACAGCAAACGACTGGAACTAATAAACGAAAAGTACGAACCGAAAGACTTGGTTTCAATGAATTTCGAGTCTCTGACGTCTCCCATAACTAAACCTGTTTTCAGAACCAAAGCCGCGGCAAAAGAGTTCTCAACGCCTGTAGTGTCGGCCGCTTTGCCCACCGATAAAGAGCATAGTTTAACGCCAAAGAGTAGTTCACTGACACATCACTCGACACACCATTCATCACTTCATACTTCATCCACACATCACCCTTCATCTGTTCACCACTCAACCGGTCATCCGATTCCCGGATCTCTCGCTCGCAAAATGTCTGAACCGACGCGTATGCCGTCTGTTAAGAAAGAGCCACTGACGCCGACAACACCTTTAACGCCGGCACCGAATTCAGCACCGCCTCGAAGCGGTTCCAATCCATTCGCACCATTCAGTCGTTCGTCTTCTCACAACCAGATTACAAACCAACCGTTGACACCAACGGCCACTTCAGCTAACCCTTCGGTCACACGATTACCGCAACCGAATCTTTTGGGTGGACTTAATATAAAAAAGGAGTCGACAATACCCTCAATAAACAGTTTAAATGCCGCAAAAGAAGCCACAAAACAACAAAATCGTGATCCTCGTGAAAACCGTGACCCGAGAGTTGTGGCCAAAAAAGACAATATTCTTCACAACAATATTATTTCGAATACCAGTGTTTTGAATATGCAATCCATTAAAGACCAGTCAAACAGTTCTGTCCTCAAAAAGGAAATGAATCCGATTAAAAGTGAATTCCAGAAGAAGGCATCACAACTACAACAGCACTCTTCATCACTGCCTCCGCATTTGGCTTCCAGTGGTTTCTCGTCAAAAGCTCAGTCCTTTCCGACGACAAGTCCCACGAACTCACGGCCGGAACAGTTGAACAAACAAAAGAGTGAACCGCAACAGATGTCTGCAAACAAAAAGCACTCAACATGTGATCCGATTGAGACCACAGACTCTGACGGTTGGTCTCGACTGACAAATGACTCAAAGGACAAGTCATTAAAATCGGATAAACTCAAACATCACTCACAGACCGGTACCCAATCTAAAGACAATTCGGAGGCCATTATCCAGAAAAATAAGTCATCTGAAAAGTCCGATAAAAAGTCTTCAGATATCAACAAAATTGTAGATAAAAATAAAATGCAAACGAATATCAGTAATAAATCGATTAAAGACGAGAAAAAGTGTCTTAAAAACAAAGAGAGTAAACAGTTGTCGAAGAATGAGTCCAAAGAGAAGGACAAAGAAAAAGATAAGGAGAAGTCAAAGTCAAAGTCTTCTTCGTCTGACATTAAATCAGATAAAAAGTCTGATAACAACCCAAACAAAGAGAAGACACCGAAGAGTGACAAAGAGAAAAAGGATAAGAAAGAGAAGAACAGCTCTAAAGAGAAGTCCAAAGACACTAAACTTAAGGCTTCGGAGATAAAGATGTTGTTATCCATTCCCGACACCGACGAACCCATCTATTTTTCGATGTATGATAAAGTGAAGGCCCGGTCCAGTGCTAACCAGAACCTGAAAGTGGCCAAAGATCTGGAGTGTGTCCGACAGAAATTTAGTCAACTGAAGGACAAACGCCAGCACCAGAAACACGATGACAAGAATAGGACTTCTCAGGACACAGACTCTGATAGTGACGACAGTATTCGTCAACGAATTATAAACAAACAAAAGAAATCTCTTTCACAGAAAAAGAGGAAAATTATATTCGAAACCTCTTCTGATTCTTCGTCAGATGAAGAGGGAGGGGTCTCTAAAGAGAAGACGAAGAAAAAGTTGTCTTCAATTTCCAAGGATATGTCTGACTCGGATTCCGATGCTGTCAACACAAAACCGGTGCAAAAATTGCTCAAAAAGCCACACAAAGAACAGATATATAGCAGTGACTCCTCTATGGAGGACTTGTCTACACTTAGTTCGCCTAAACTGTCGACCTGTTCTTCAAAGAAGAGCCAAAAATCTAAACTTAAATCATCGGATGATTCCAGTGATGACGAAATGCCACAAAAACAGATGAAAAAGAAGAAAGAACTGAAGAAAAAGGTTAAGAAAGAGAAGTCAGACAAAACTAAATCCGATAATAATGTGTCGAAAGAGTCGATTAAAACAGAAAAGATTGAAAAGAATGAGAAAACAGATAAAAATGAATCGAAAATCATTCACTTATTGAGTGATAATAAGAGTCAGTCATCGGAAAAGATTAAGAAAAATAAGTCATCGAAAGATAAGGACATCAATAATAGCATCACTTCTCTTAACAAAGAGTTGAAGAAACGAAAAGACAGTTCGGGCACTGATGGCGACAATGAGAGTAAACAACAGTTAAAAGACCAAAAAATGGCCAAAAGAAAGAAAAAGAAGTCAAAGACATCTAAATTGTCTAAAGAGAAACGACATTCCAGCTCTTCTGGCAGAGACAGGACCTCTTCTATGGCCTCCGATGAAAAGCCTACTAAACATTCCGGTGAAAGTTCTTCGTCTTCTTCTGTTAAACAAATGACAAATACTACTCATTCCGATGATCACGAGTTGCGCTCTTCGGGAATGTCTGACTTAGAAGAGTGTCTTAAACGAGACTATCCCGAAGTCAAGTCAGAGGAGTCGGACTCTGAGACCAGAACTCATGTCTTGAAGTGTTATAATAAGGAAACGCATAAAGAGAAGCACTCAGAGAAACATTCAGAAAAGCATTCAGAGAAACACTCGGAACCTCCGCAGACCACCAGAGGAGTGGTTAGTCATACGGAATGGGAAAAGTCAGAGACTACAAAGCCATCCAATGAGAAACCCATTTCCAACGCCAGTAGTGGTAATAACACTAACAATAAAGTTGTGAACAAATCTATTCCCCAACCGATCGTCAAAAGCGAAAAATGCGATCAAAAGTCAGGCATTAAATCACCGAAAAAGTCGACTAAAGAGTCAGTCAATCAAAAAGAGTTGGAAATTAGTTCCAAAATAAAGAAAGAAAATAAGACACAAAAGGAGGACAAACAGTCGATTAAGGAAGAGCTGAAGCGAAAGAAAATGAAGAAACAGATTAAGAATAAGGAGAAGGAAAAGGATCGTAAAGACAAGTCTGTAGACAAAGACATCAAAGAGAAGTCACACGAAAAGGATAAGACCAGAGATAAGGATAAGGAAAGGATTGTAGACAAAGAAAAAGAGACCAAGAAAAATAAATTGAAAGAAGAACTCTTAAGACCTAAATCTCCTTCACCACCGCCTAAGACTCCTGATCTGATGAAAAATTCTTTGTCGCCAACTTATAGCGATCTAATGGTGACAAATGATAGCTCTTCCAGTGATTCAAAAGTAGATGAGGACCTTCTAAAGAATGCCCGTATGCTTGAGGAATGTATGATGGTCTCGGATAATAGCAACAGCTCTTCCGATGATCTGATTATGCCGTCCGGCAATCATTCGGCAAAACCATTGACTCAAATTCCGATCACAAATCTTATTAAACCGACAAAAGACGAGCAAAAACAACAGCGCCGTTACGAAGAAGAGGCCGCCATTCAGTCTCTTAGACTACAGAAAGAACTGATGGAAGAGCGCAATGAAAGACCCGATCTATTAATAAAAGATATAAAGCGTCCGTTTGAAGAGTTGTCATCTGAAGTACCGACTCATCACTCAATAACTGAAATCTCTATCTCTAAAAATAAGCCATTGATTGAAGAGTCGATATTTGCCATCAATAGTATCACCGAAAAGGATGTCTTTGCTCCCGACGTTGTGTCGGTTGAGAAGTGCGAAGATATCAAAGAATCCGAAATTGACGATCAAAGAAAAATGGAGGACGACTTGGCTGTGGCTGCACTTCTTCAAGACATGAATGATCCCATTGTTAAGGACACAGAAGAATATAAAGAACCGGAAGAATATGTGCCGACACCGGCTGAACAAATTGATGAAATATCTTATTTGGGAATGTTGGGCGATGAAGAGCCTCCTCTACAAATTGCGGAGAGCCCACAGGAAGCACTTCATGACGAGACTTGCGCTGCACTCAAATCCATTAGCGAAGAATTATCTGAAAAATCGCCACAAATTAGAGAAAAGACTGACACTAATGAAGAGCTGACAAAAAGCATTGACACAAATGAATTGAAAACTGAAGCCATTGTTCAGACAATTGTCGAAGAAATTAAGAAAGAGTCGAATGAATGGCAAACGACTAATATTAATATCAATTCTGAGACCAATTCTGCGGTGGAATCGATTGCAGCAGATATTATTCCGATTGAAACAGTCGTTAAATCCCCAGAAATTAAATCTATTGATACCATTGAAGTATTGAATGAAAAAACTGAACCTATTGTTGAAGTGCTTTCGGTCCGAGTCAAAGAAGAGTCCAAACAATTGCCTGAAGTTAACAATGAACCGATCGATAAGACAGTGGATAATAATCCTGCAGTCATCGACAGCTCTACTGATAATTCGACCATTACTTCAGTTATAGACGAAATACCCGAACAAAAGCCATTGATTATAAAAGAAGAAAAAGAAGACAATGAATTGAATGTGAGTCGACTGTTGTCTCCGTCACCACTATTGCCATCTTTTGCCGATTCTGTCTCAGAAGACAAACGGGAAACTTGTAGTGATGGCGGAGTTTCTGACAGAACAGAAATATTTGATGAAGAGGTTGAGCCCGAACCACAAAAGACTGAACCGGAACATAAAGAGATAAAACAAGAGCTGCTGCTGACGACTACACCATCTGTCGCACCCACTCTTGACATAAAACCTTCGATTAATTTTAATATATCGCCGATTGAAACCAAACATGTGGTCAGTGAGGAAAGTCGTGAGAGTCGGGAAGAAAGCGAATCAGACGACAAGAAAACTTGCGAAAGACCCCGAAGAGGACGTAGGGCTAAGACTAGGAAATATTCTGAATCATCTCTTCAACTGCCCAGATATGAAACGGGTTGTGTGTCTTCGTTGGCGCCAACTTATACCGGACCTATTATTACAGCTACAGCTCCGGTCACACAGACCTCAACTCCACTCAAAAGAGGTCCGAAACCATTGGGTGAAAGAGTTGTTAGAAGAAGTGGTCGCACATCTGGTTTGGAAACGGCTTCCGGTGATGACCATCAAAATGATGAACTCTCTGGTGATGAACATCAGCTTAAGATCGATGAACATCCTGTGCCACAAACACATCAAACACCAGAGGAAGAGCCAAAGAAAGGTAATAAAAGAGGCCGAAAGAAAAAGATTTCGGGAACAGAACTTCCGAAACCACTCGAAGAGACCCAAAAGAAGGAAAGAATATTACTTTCATTACCGGTTCCAACAGAAAAGCCGTCGACAGACGCCCGCAAATCCAACAGTCCTTATGATGTGTTCGAATTTCGCGATTCAGACGAAGAGGACAGCCCTCAGTTGCCTCTTGAGTCTATCCATAAACAGAGCACAGAATTGTCTAAATCACAACAAATTACTACTCATTCTGTGCCAGAAATCGTTGAATCAATTTCTAATAAATCGAAACACATCGTCACCGAAGAGACTCCAGTCATCAAACCATTGAGCGTTCCCTCTATGGACACACACCACACACATACACATCAGGACCAGACCAGCAAAGAATATGTATCTGAAGTGTCACAACACGGAAAGCTATCCATTACCATTAGATTACACCCGAAAGAGGGACAGGATGGCGCCGCCACCAGTACTGCAGAAGTGGTTAAAACTTCAAAGGCGTTGCTGTCAGAAGACGCCGATAATAGCAAACAGTCGACCACCAAAACCAGTGTCGAACCTCCAACCACTGCAACAGACGCTCAAACCATTAAAGGGGTGCGCAAATCGGCGCGACTCATGTCTCTGGTGCCGAAGACCACTGTCGATGAAACCATTGAAGATGTCATTAAAGGCCACCACAAAGAAGAGAGTAAATCAAAACGAATCACTCGATCGAGTCGTAAAAGCGAAGAGTCCCTCGATTTGGAGGACGACCACAACGACGGTAAGCCCTTTCCTTCTATTAAACTTTTTATCGCCGATATTATCAATCGTTTAATAAATATTAACCACTTTTTCTGGGAATACAAATGTTTTTATGACTCATTCATTGACTGAATTATTAGTTTTCTTATTAATGAAAGTTTTATTTTTCACACATTTTTTCAGAGAATTTATAGCGAAATATAGTATTTATTTTCGTCTACTTTTATATTAAATATTAGGCAATGTTTTAATCAATTACTTAATAGAAAACCATATTTTGTTAGACAAGTATTTAATTTAAATTTAAGTCATTTGATTGAAAAAAATAATCATTAAAATTGTCTTTTATTTCGGTTTTCCTGTAAACCCATTAAATATGTTTTGTTTGGAAACTAGACTTTGAAAAACTAGTCTCAAAACGTGTTTCAAATTTCGTTTATATTAAGAATATTTTTTCTTCACTCAAATTAATTATTTATTTATTTAGATTTCAGTTTTCCTGTTATTCATAATTTGTTAATACATTTAAACACATTTTTAATTTAAATCCATTTTCTCTGCAAATGTCTGTAATATTAGACTCAAAGAATGTGTTGCGTTCGTATCGAATCACCCGATCTTCAACCCGGGGCTCGATTACAGCTGAAACCGACAATAGTAATGATAACAGTAATAGTCAGACACCGACTGTTGTCGAAACACACGAGTCGATTGTCACTCGACGATCAACATTGCCTCAGCTTCCAGTGCTCAAAGTGGAGCTGCCTAAATTAGGACTCACCACTAGAACAGCTCCCGAACAGAACCAGAAACGCAAATCTGAAGACATTATTAGTGATATAACTGTTGAACAAAAGACAACTACAACTGTTCCTCAACAAAAAGACTCAACTGAGACAATACCTGCCGCTGAGCCACAAGAAGACTCCAGGTCTAGTCCTGCCGTTCTTTTAGATCCAGTAACAGGTCTTTTAGAGCCTGTCCAGAAGAAGGCCTTCGAGCACACGGCTGTCATTCAAGTGACTAAACCGATTAATACCAGTGCCAGCGTTTTAACAACCAATGTCTCTGTTGTGTCGACAGCACCGGCAACAGGTGTTGTCTGTCAGCCACCGGCAGTCACTACAAATACAACAATAAACGCGACCACAAGTGTTATAACTCCGCCCAACCATTCAGTGATCACTTCAACTGCCATTCAGGACATACCAAACATATCGGAACGCATTCACGGCTCGACTACTGCTGTGAAACTAAAAACTGGAAAACCGTATAATTTGCCAGAAATTGAGAAACCAGTGATTATTAGGTCGAGTGAAACGCCGACCATAACTCCCGCAACTATTGTGCCCATAACGCCGACCACTCCGGCGGCTATCACTACAATAGCTGTGAAGCCGACGCCAACTGTTGTGGAAAGTGTGGCTCCAATGATACCGATTACAACTACAGTATCGACTCATACAACTCAACCCCAACCCATAACTATTACTCCTAAATATCCACCACCTGTGGGACAGCCACTTGTACCTATTGCACAACCAATGCCCAGCCAGTGGCCTCAAAATCTTGTGACTGCACATTCGCAACCAACAGCACCTACACGTCAATACCCACCCTCTACACAGACATCACATTCAGTGGTGACGACACAACATAGCAGACCTTCGGTGCCGTCAATGCCTATATTCACTGATTCTAAACCGAAAATTGATTTAATACCAAATGTAAGTCAATCACAACCGACACCTCAACCACCGCCTGCGCACCAGAAGCTCACATTAGAGCCAAAGGCACCGCCTTCGATGCCTACAAGTGTTGTGACCAGTCATTCATCGGCCGAACCATTGATTTCTCCTCCCGTTCACAAACATGAGTCGAGACGCGATTCAATTAGTTCTAAGCCTAACTCCAAATATGGTTCGGGACTACAGATTGCAGGCTATCCAACACCAGCTCACGAATCGTCTGGCGTTCACATATCAGTCGGACCTAATCTACAAACTTCTAGCAATACACGAGTTATTGAGGAACTCCTTCAAAACCCACATCTTTTGCCACAACAAAGACAAGACATTATTGCAAACATTCAAAGAGAACAGAGGGAACAGCTGTCGAGAGAACGGTCTGTGACTCCGGCCTCTATTCATGAGTCGTCATCAGTTCGTAGTTCAGCGCAAACACCGACACCTGAGGCGCAGAATCCGTTAATACCGCCACATATGGCTGGACTGATGCGTCCTCCGAGTCAGGCCGGACTCATTCATCCACATCTGGGACTCCATCCGACAGAAATGCAGGCCTTAGAGCAGATGCAGGCTCTCAGACAAGAAATGATCGCCGCACAGTATAATATGCATAATCCTCACTACAATCTTCCGGATATGCGCGCCCGACAAGAGGCACAGGGTCTGGTCAGAGCGGCAATGAATCTTCCGCCCCGTTTCGTGTACCCGACCGGCAATTTTCAAATGCCATTAACACCCGATTCGAAGGCACACGAACTGAGTATTAAAGAAAGAGAACGACAGGAACGTCAACAACAGGAGGAAAGGGCTCTCAGAGAAAAGGCCAGTAAACGAGAGAAAGAGTCGGGTCGCGAATCTGTCGGACGATTATCACATCAGGAAGAGGTTGAGTTTAAGACATCCATACAAAGACAAGCAGAAGCTGAGCTCAAACGACAGGCAGAGACTCACGACCGTATGCTGTCTTCTATGCAACCGCCTCCTCCTTTGGCACCACTTCGTATACCAGGAATGCCATATCCGCCTCCACTTGCATTACGTCAATTCCAATCACATTTATTGTCACCACATGAGAGGTATACCGACTCTCCAGCCATTGTCTATAGTCAGGGGAGACCACAATCGACTCATCAGATGAGAGCCGAAGAATTGAAACAACAGGAAGTGATGAGACGGTCCCCTATCGTCAAAATAGATGAGAGTCGCAAATATCAAACTCCAACTGATTTCAGTCAATTACATCGACAACAGTTGACGTCTCCCTCTCCACAATACAGTCTGGACGGCCGCCAATCTATGCAACCGCCCGCTCACTCGCCGGGAGCTCTATCATATCGAAAAGAGAGCACCCGATCGCCGCATACAATGCCATCGCATAACCCTCAAACCGAAGCGGAGGCGATCCGCAAACAAATGTTGGCCAATCAATATCCAGGCAAAGAGATGGCTCAATCGCCCGGTCCTCTTGCTCTAAATATGAATGCTCAGCAGTTGACCGCTGGCGCTCACATGCAATTACCCCATAATCAGAGCCATTTACCGAACGAAGGCCTCATCAGAAGAGCGGCTATGAATCCAATACCACAATTGGGATCCGAACCTCCAATTCACGGCCCACCACCGCCAGCACACGCTATATCTCAAGCGGCACACCACCAGTCAATAGCACAGACTCCACAACATGCAAGTCAAGTGCCACAACACGGCGACGCTCTTTTACAGCGTTACCCAGTTATGTGGCAAGGTCTGTTTGCTCTTAAGAACGACCAGGCGGCTGTCCAAATGCATTACGTGTCCGGCAACATAAGGATAGCCCAGAGTTCACTGCCCCCATTCACAGAAGGAGGCGTTTCGCCCCTAAGAATTGCTCAAAGAATGAGATTAGAGCCACAACAGCTCCAGGGGTTGGCTCGAAAAATACAGGTATGCCTTCACTCTTCACTCAAACTGTTTTTGGAATAAGTGTTTAATTGGTTTTTTAATTTGGTGTTTGTAGTCAATTGATGAGCACTGCATATTACTGGCTCTCCCGTGCGGTCGCGATCACATGGATGTCCTCCAACAGTCCAATAACCTGAAGACCGGTTTCATAACATACCTGCAGAGCAAACAGGCGGCCGGTATTGTCAACATGAATGCCCCAGGAACTAATCAGGTACTGCCAAATACATCACTTTTTGAATGTCAGTTCAATTATTAATCCATTTCTTATTCTGTGCTAATAATAGGCCGCTTATGTAATCCACATCTTCCCTACGTGTGAGTTCTCCCACGAAAATCTGGTTAGAATAGCACCTGATCTGCTGCACAGCCTTCAAGAGATCTCACATCTGTTGGTAGTGATCGCAACCGTTTAATCGACAAAATATTTGGACTTATTTTCGGACTTATTCTGGACTCAAACCGAACGATAAGTTTATTTAAATGACTCTAACTTTCAGACAAAAAAAACAAATAACGAGACGACGACTAAACAAACAGTGATTTTGAAGACACTGCCATTAAATCATGAAAACCAATCGGACAGACATTTACCGGGAATTTATCATTAAATTTGTCATTCATTAAAAGCCATCGAAACGTTTCCATTGAATCCATTTCTCGTTTCATTAAAACCATTGAATTCATTGAATAGTTTTGGAAGAAAAACACTTTCTTTTGGAAAAATCATTAATTAATTAATTGTTAGTTAATTAAATGTTGAGAACTCTTTTGAAATTTTGAATTTTCTCCTTATTTTTTCATCAAAATAACTGCTAAAACACCGGGTATTTGAAAAAAAAACAAATTCAGTATATATTTAATTGATGTACAGTTGACTCCACGTTATGTCTGACACCAAAATTCACACACAATTTGAATGAAAATTAAAGTTTTCTGTAATTTAATGACTTATTTGTGATTTGCAATCGTTTGATGCGATTTTAAATGAGAAACACTTTTACTTTCCTTCAGAAATACATTTAACTGAATGAATGTTTTAAAACAAATTTGAATATTAATTATTAATTGCTGTAAAACCTATTGATTTATAAATATATATATAATAACAAAATATATTTAATATTGTTCTCTATTTTATGTTAAGAAAAGATAAGAGAAAACACTCTTTTTTGATGAAATTAAACAAATAGTGATCTCGAAGTCATTATAAAACACTTTAAACGTAAGAAACAAATTAATAAAAGTTTTAAATATTTGAAAAAATTTGAGAAAAAAATGTTTTGAATGAGTTTTTTGCAAAAAACAAATACACTTTACATATAAGAAAACACTTCATTATATTGAGTATAAATATATAAATATTGTAATTCATTTGTAAATATTATTATATATTTAGTGAACTTTTATTTTAGAGTCTACTAAAGCCTCAAAAAACTAAAGCTCTGGTAATCTATAAATTGATTTCAAATTTTTATTTCAAAATTATTCTCGAATTTTATTTTATTATTAATTTTTGTTTAATTCGCAAAAATTCTCTTTTTTGACTAAAATTGAGATTTTCTTTTAATAAAGAGTTGAGATATTGTTTTAATTTAAAAATTCTTATGAAATCCAATTAAATTTTTGTTAAACTGAGAGTTTATTTCGATGATTATACTCCAGCAACATTTTATATTAACTAAAATCAAGTGAAGAATACACTCATTATTCTAAGGCTTTTATAGTGAGAATCATTTCACTCTTTTCTTTTCAAAACCACTTAATTTTTGTTTTGTTTTTTTAATTTTTATCTATTCTTCCAATAAATTAATTGAAATAATTGTTGAGAAATATTATTATTGTATTTGTTTGCGATATTTATCTATCTATGAGTCTGTAGTGAACTGTTTTCTTCTGACACATCCTATAACTTAAGACTTCTTCGTCGATAACTTTCTCTCATTCTTTTGTCAACCCTTTTGAACAGTCAGTCATTTGAAAAGTTTGAAGAAATTTTAATTAATTAATTAAAAAATCATTTTTATTGAAGAAAAACAGAGATTTATTGTAAAAGTGAGCGAAAAAACAGAGTTTTATTGTATAAAAGATTTGATGACTTATTGTAAAGAATTGATTGCTTTTTATTGCGATTATAGATATGAGAAAGAGATGAGAATATTCTGTAAAATTGTTTTTGAAATATAATTAATAAGAGAGTAATTAATTAATTAATCTATGAATAGAGTAATGAGTGTAAAGAAGTTATATTTTATTGAAGTTTTCGCTGTCTTTTTGTTTGTCAATTGATTTAGTTTTGCCTTCGATTCTGGTTTTTAAGACATTATTATAAATGTTTGTATAAATCGAAGAAAACTTTTTGGGTTTTAATAATTTGTGTAAAACATTATATTATTGTAAGAAAAAGTTGATTATTTGAGAGACTAAAGCGCACACACCTTTTCATTTAAATCTTGTTTATATACCGGTGCTCTAACTGAGACGTCCGACCGATCGGTGGTCGGACGCCTCCACCAAAGTTTGCGGCTCCGGCTATATATTGATGAATGAATAGTACAATATATTACTAATTGCTGTAAAATATATCATATTTTGTATATATTATTATAATTATTAATATTATATAAAAGTAAACAATTTTTTGATTTCATTTCTTTCGTTTGATTTTATTTCAAAATTCTTATTAATTACAAAAAAATTCTTAAAAATCCGTTCATTTCTGACACAGAATAAGAGTAAATATATTTCAAAAACAGACGTTTATTTGGGATACTTTCAGATCGATTCTTGAAGTTATTGTTTTTTGTCTGTATTTTCTTAATGTTTTCTACGATTACTATATTTAACTCAGAATTGATTTTAACTTTAATTCTGTTGTAATTCTTCATAAAACTCTACTAAACACTAGTTTTGGGGCTAATTCTCAGTTTGATTACAGATTACATAAATCTCATCGATTTATTTGGAGTTTAGAAGTGATTTAACGCAAGAATTGAATACAATTTTAATTCAAATCAAAATATAAACAGTTATTATAAACAGAGAATATTTGATGAAAACCCTTAACCCATAAGTGAACTTTTCTCTTGAATATTATTCTTGTTTTTCAAGGTTTTTAAGTCAATATATTGGAGGAGAAAAACATATTTACAATAAAATACAGAAAAATGTTTGTTTGGCTTTCCTTTTGTGAAAAACTGATCTCATTGTGAGTTATGTGAAGAAAAAGCAATTGATTTAAACGATTGTACGATAATATCAGTGAATATTTGTGACATATATTTGAAAAACTAAATAACTTTTGAGTTTTGTTTGAAAAAAATAAATTAATTGAAACATTTGCTCAAATGAATCAAATATAGTGTTGTATTTGATTTAATCCTTTTTGGATTATTATTATTATTATAATTAATTAATTATTATTATTATTAATTATTGAAAATAAATATTAAATATATTTGAAAACAATTTTTCTCATTCAACTAATTACAAATTGGATCTTGGTCTTGGCTTCAAGAATAGAGTGACCACCCCTACTGGATTAGCCAGGTTTCTATTGGATTTCACACTTTTCTCCTGACCCCTGGATGAACTT
>JAQFZI010000204.1:0-20934 GCA_034695605.1 Eupelops occultus | reverse complement strand
TTCTTGAGGCTATACTTGTTGTTAGCTTTCATTCACTGATAAGAATCTTAACTTTTTGATGATTTTTTGATTAATATCTAAAAACTAATCAATTGTTTTAATAACTTAATGGCAAAACAGATGAGACAACACAATAGGGTTGCCTCAGCTCTCAAACAATTGAACCCTTCATGGAATGGAGAGAGAGTGTTTCAAGAATCCAGGTTTTTATTATAAATTTGTTGATTTTTGTTTGAAATTAGCTTTTAATTATATTCTCAGACGAATAGTGGGCGCACAGATGCAAATGATTACATACAACGAATTTCTGCCAATAGTTTTGGGACCAAAAGTAATGAAATTCTATAAACTAAATGTCTTGAAATCTGGTTCCAGTCGTTATGACTCCGCCACAAATCCTTCAATTTTGAGTGAATTCTCGAGCGCTGCCTTCCGTTTTGGTCACTCCATAGCCAATGGCAGGTTTACGTTAATAAGTTCTTCGACTCCTTCCCAGAAGTCCTCATTTATGTTGAGGGACAACTTCTTCTCTGCCAATCGACTCAAAACAGGACAAATGGATTCCATTCTGAGAGGTCTGGTGGGACGCAATGCACAACGGTTTGATCCGTTCTGCCATGGTGATCTTCGCAACCATTTATATCAGACAAAAGGACAACTCTCCGGTTCTGATTTGCCGGCAATGAATATACAGAGGGGTCGCGACCACGGAGTGCCCGGTTATACACAATATCTCAAGTTTTGCTTTAAAGATGTAAACTTTGATCCAATTATTTATCAAATTATTTATTTCTGAACATAATTTTCGATTCAAAGGTTATCAGGAATTTTGAACAATTGGATGAATATATGCCGTCCTCACAGAGACAGCGCTTCCAACAGAACTATCAACACGTGGATGATATCGACTTGTTTTCGGGTGGAATATCAGAACTGCCGCTTAATGGAGCTATTGTTGGGCCGACATTCGCTTGTATTATAGGAACGCAATTCAATCGCCTTAAATATGGCGACCGATTCTATTTCGAGCACAATGGACAGGATGGGTCGTTCACTTCTGGTAATTACTCATATACTTGTCTGAGTCTGAGATGTCTTTCTGGAAGTAAATTGATTTTGAAATTTGATGTGATTTCAGGTCAACTGCAGGCCATTCGCAAAACACTGTTCTCGAGAATCATTTGCATAAATGGCGATAATTTCGCTGAAATTCATTCCAAGGTCTTTCAGATGACAGATGATAGGTATAACTCCGTATTGTTTTAAACAACTCTTTAATAAGAATTATTTTCTGCAGCGATCCTATCCGTCCGTGCGATGAAATTCCAGATATCGATATCAATCAATGGAAAGAATAGTTCATCCGTTTATTTAAAGTCATATTTAGTTTAGTTTTGTATTTAATTATATATTTTATAAAATTATATTTTATTAAAATTTTAATGACTAATAAAAGTGTAAATAATTTTAAGTTTATTTAAATATACTAGGTAAGTTTATAACTTTAGATAGTAAGGGGTGTCCTATAACAACATGTGATAAGGACTTTAGAACTGTGTTCACAAAAAAGCTAAAAAAATTGAAAAAAATTTAATTAATTGAATTAAAATAATTCCTGCAATCAATTGATTGAAATTTTGAAAATTAATCGATTTATTAATCGCTGACTTCAACTAAAAGTCTTGTATTATCACTAATTTATATCCTGTGTGATGACGTCTATTGATCAAAGTTGGTCTCTTCTGCGTATTCAGATTTCGAGACCAGTCCGCAACCGATATTGTCTTATATTAGGACTGATTAGTGACTTATTGGCGTCCAATAAATGAATGCAAAATAAGTCATACAATGGATCCAAGATTTCGGTATTTATTATCAGATTTTCATTTATTGGAATTAAATTTCATTAATTTTTCAAACATTTGTTCGACTTTTTAGGACTTTGATAGCGATTGTGTCGATTGTTTTACTGTCCACACAAACCGTTATATCCGAAGAAGAAGTTAATGAAGAACTTAAAGAAGAATCAAATAAAGAAAATTTGGATAAAAATCAACTCCAAAATCCAACAGAAGAACAGGTATTCATATTCTTGAGTAAAGTTTGACTGAATATTAAAACATTTAGGATATTCAGTACTTCCAAAGTAGTAGAAGTACTCCAAACATTGGTTTCTACAACAATGAAAATGTGCCCTATCCTACACCAGTTGTTCCTCCCCCTACGTATTACCAACAATACCAGACTCCCGCTTATAGGCAATACATGCAGACAATGTATGGCAGACAAAACTACAGTTATGTGATACCAGTGGTTGGAATCGGTTATAATCCTTTAAATGTTTATAATCAGACCTATGGAAGGGGTCCATACAATCAGCCACTTCAATCTGATTATCAGAACCTTCCTGGGAGCTACCAGAAGAACTCATACAATAAATTACTTTTCTTTTCTGGTCAAACCTATAAAGCACAAGATGTTTACTCATCATATTTAGCATCGGGTGCCTATCAATACTACTCTGGACAGTGTGCTAACCATTACGGACAGACACCTCGGATATCAGCCAATGATATGGACTCTGCGTTTGATTATGCTCACCATCAGCTCAGGACATATGAACAAACTTATGTCAACTCTTCTGCTTATTCGAGTCAAACACCACCTCTGCTGCTGAAGGAAAAGGAGGCCATTCTTATGGAATACGTCACTCAATATTTCGCAAAATAGTAATCAAATTTTAATTTTTGTCAATAATTTCCAAAATAAATATTTACTGTATTTGAGAGGAAGGGTATTACATAGGAATCGCTTAAACTTTGGGTTTAAGTTGTTTCTGAAATGAACTGTAATTTTTTAATTATTGATACAATTTTGCCATTTATTCAAAGGATAGGCTTTAATTTTTGGAGGGGGAAATATAGCCGTATATCTATATTTTGAATATAAGTTCATTTATTTATTGTATTATTTTGTTTTGATTTAACTTTTTTGATAATTACAGCAAATGTTTGAGTAAATATCAGACGACAACATTCCTGCCGTCAGTGACTGTTGGCCGACAATATATGGGGAAAAACAGATACGGAGATACCAGTTGTTACTCCAGTTATGGCTCACGACAGGGATGGGCTCTCAAATGTCCCAACGGTTTCAGCAAATACAGGACAATAGACGGCTCCTGCAATAATCTGAGACATCCCTATTGGGGAAAGTCATATGTTTGTCACATCCGACTTCTTCCTCCTGATTACGCGGACGGAGTGTCCGCACCACGAATGGGACACAGAGGCCAACCATTGCCTAGCGCTCGACTATTGACTAATATGGTTACATCTGATAAGCCTTTCCGATCTTTTTATACTCATATGAAAATGGCTTTCGGACAGTTTGTCAATCACGACATAACCCATACCCCAGTTCACGGAAGTTATGCCCTGTCCTCCAGCTATAGCGGACCCATTGATTGCTGCAAAAATAGGAATTATAAGCACTGCTATCCAATAGAAATAACGCCCACACCATATGATTACCAGTACCGAAAATATAATAATACATGTCTTAATTTTGTCCGGTCTGCTCCCTGTCCTCTTTGCGAAATAGGTATAATATTAATTGAAAACAATATCTTTATATAACTAATTGATTGAAATCAGGTCCTCGACAGCAAACAAATATCGCCACCTCTTTCATCGACGCCGGAACTATTTATGGCAATACTATTAATGACACGACAGCGCTCAGGACTTACAGATTTGGTTTTATTTGAGACAAAACCTAATCTTTTATTAATCAATGATTTGAATTGTTTTAGGAATGTTAAAGACCAGTAAAGATCTTTACGGAAAGCCTATATTACCGGCCACACCATCTCCCTATCAAAACGAATGCAGTCCTCCCACAGCTAATATGCAATGTTTTTCTGCTGGTGACCAACGGGTTAATCAACACCCGTCCCTTATGTGTATGCATTTGTTACTATTGCGAAGACATAATGAACACGCCACGGCTTTTCGTCTGGTGAATCCCCATTGGAATGACTACACTTTATTCGAAGAGTCCAGGCGTTTGTTAATCGCTGAACTACAGCACATCACTTACAATGAATACCTGCCCATTATTTTTGGTAATACTCTAATGAATTATTACAGTTTGTCGGTCTCTCCAAATGGATATACAAACTATGAGCCAAACACTGACCCGACCTCTTGGAACGACTACGCCACTGCCGCCTGTAGGTTTGGACACTCACAAATTAGTGGCTTTCATACAGTGTTTGGCAAAGCGGGCGCCGGTTATAACACTTCCGAAAGCTATTGGCTAAGAGATAGGTTTTTAGACCCCTCATACCTATGGAAAGGAGAGGTATGTTTACTTATATTATACAAATTGTTTCTTAAACATTCAATAAACTGAATGAGGTCACATTCTATTCATTACAAGTAATTAGTGTAATCACCATGCACATAAGTTATTCATAAGTTATTGATTCCATCAAATATTTGATAACTCATTACTATTATTGTTATTATTATAAAAGTATTTCTGAAAACCCAGTAATAGTTGAATAAGTCTTTTCACTTGAAAGTTGCTCAAGGTCTTAGAAGATAGGAGACATTTCTAGAATACTAGAATTGACCCAAATTTCCAATTGAATATTGATATCTCATCTAAAATTCTGTGCTGACATTATTCCCTTATTTTGTTTAAATATTGAATTAAAACTGGGATATAATTATTTTTGGTGAAAGTTAATTGCTCTTGGACAGATTATTCACACGACTATTGCTATTTTTGAAATAACTAACACATTATATAAAATAATTTTTCAATTACTCGCTAAGAATGCGTTAAATTTTTTAATAGACATTTGAATAACTCATTGTTTGATATCCTGAGGCAATAATTATTAATTAAACTTTCGATTAAAGAAATGCTTGAAATCATTATTTTTTTTCTTTGCTTTCAAATTATTTAATATCGAAATTAAGTAATAAATTAGAATTCATTATAAGAATTAATATTTTAAATAATCTATTTTTGAGACTTATTTTATTTAAATAACTCTTTTATTTAATGATTGATTGTTTTGAATAAATTAATTCAAAATGTTTTCAATTCATTATACTTTGAATTCATATCTTTTGCTTAGAAATGAGTGAAATTAAATTAAAACTTTTTGAATAAAAAGAATAAGTGTTTAAATGTTTAGGAAGTACTTAAAGAATACTAAAAAAAAATATCAATGAATATTAAATTTTTGTTATGTATTAGTTCTCTGAGGCCTTCGTTAGGAATTTCCAATTGGTTTAAAAGTGATTTCACTTTCAAATCCAAACACTGAATACGATTAACATATGATTTTTGCATTGGATTTAAGTTTTATTTTTATTCGAGTCTAACAAAAAGTAATGTAAATCTGGTTTTTCTCTGAAAAAAGATCTCAAAGAATATGATAATTAGGTTATAATTAATTCCTTTTATTTCCGCAAAAACTCAATTCATCCGATGTTTCAGTTTTTCTGTTCTATTCATTAAAATACTATAAAATCAAATAAATCTTTTTCTTCGTTTAATGAACAATAACTGAATGAATAAATTGTATCCATTCTGTACTTAACTCTGAAATTTTATCTTTCTCTTCATTTTTTTTATTGCACTTCTACTCCGCCTTCCCTTATATGATATGATATTTATTTTCAATTTATCACTGAATTGAATCCAAATTCTTTCTTATCTTAAAATCTAAAGTCGATTAACTCCTTTGATTAGCTTTGAAATTGGAGTTTATTGAGCTTTCAATAGACAAGATTACTTTTAAATTTTGTTCATTAAATACATTTCTCCGTCAAAACTTGAAAGATCAAATCTGTTTAGTGTCTGAAAATTGATTTAAAAGAGCGTAAAATTTAAAGTTATTGTAGAAAATGAGAGAAAATAGGAAATAAGAGTTGAATGAAAAAAAGTAATCTAATGTTTGTCCTAAATATTTAATAATAAAATTAAAGCATCGATCACATACTCGCTCACTCATAACTATGCCTCAATTTTATTTAATTAGTCTTCTTGGTCTTCTATTCGTTGGTCTAATTCATAATTAAATCCATTAATAGCACAGCCATTAATCGGTTAAATATAATAATTAATATATTATTTATATTATAAATCATTGCTCTTACGAAATGCCATTTGAATGCTTTTGACCTTGGCCATTGCACTTTTATTGCTAATTATTCAATTTAATGAGCAGATAATTCTTATATCAATCGATAACCTGGAATATTTGAATAAAACTTTATTAACCTGTTTGTCAGATGGACGGCATTCTCAAGGGGTTGGTTTACGACTATTCCTATTCAGTTGATCCCTATTATACCGATGATATAAAGAATTATTTGATGAGAAAAAAGGGCGAACTCTTTGGCTCAGATCTGATCTCTAAAAATATTCACAGAGGTAGAGATCATGGCATTCCCCCGTATATCAATTATCTCAAATACTGCTTCGGATTTCAGGTATTTTTTAGATTACAATCAAATTTTTATATCAGTTTAAAAGTTTTGATTAGTTTTGGTTTTGATATCAATTACTTTTGATTTATTCAAAATTAAAATTCATAAGAAAAGAGCTCTTAATTTAGAAACTGAAGATTTTATCCTTAATTTGCAATCTTCAGGTACGCTCATGGGATGACATAAAATTGTTTATTCCTGAATACATTGTGAATCTGTTCAAAGTTATCTATGGGTGAGTCACGACTTCAATTATTTTACAAATTATTTTATTTTTAAATTGAATTTTTTTTATACTTAAATACTTTGTTTTCAAGTTTTATAATCAATGGTTATCTCACTCTTCAGGTCATATGAAGACATAGATTTATATATCGCAGGCATAGCTGAACGGCACTTCCCAGATGCTGATGTCGGTCCGACATTCGCTTGCATTCTAGGCATTCAATATTATCACCTGAAGTATGGGGACAGGTATTACTACGAACACGGCGGACAAAGTGGATCATTCAATTTAGGTATGCTTTGCTCCCAATCAATAGTTTTGATATAATTCGATAATTTGTTTGTTGACCTCTTTATTGAGTGCAATATAACCGGTGTTACAAACATTGCCTGTAATTTACAATTAGTTTACCGATGCTTTTAATTCCGTTCCGTTATTCCGTTCCTCCAACACATTATTATTACTTCGTATCGATAATTATTGAGCGAAAGTTCAAAGTTTTATCTTTTAATTAAAAACAGCACAACTCAATAATATCCGCAAAACCACATCTTTGGCCCGTCTTATGTGCAGAGCAAGTGACTACCTGCCGGCTGTCCAGCAATATGCCTTTTTTCCAGTGTCAAAATATAATAAGGAGATTCCGTGCAAAGACTACCCAGAAATCAACTATCTATTATGGAAGGAAAGCCCTCCGCGAGGCTATTAATAATCTGATGTAGTTTTTTATTCATTTCCTAATAGAAAATAAGAGTAAATTTCTATAAATATTTTGAATACAAATCAATAAATAATATATTTTAAGTCTTCCTTTCATTTCGGCTCAAAATTAATTTTAAAAGAAATTTTGATAAAAAAAAAATAAATTTGATTTTTATCTCTGAAATGATTGAAAACTTCTATAAATAATTATCGATTGCTTTCATATAAATTATAAGCAAGGGTTTAATCAGGTTATACACTCTGGTTATTAAAGTTGTCAACTTTAAAATGGGAGTGAGAGTGGGAAGTGATAATTTAGCATGCTAACTGGACTTTACACGATTCCACACCATTTTTCAAATGATGATCAGTGAAAGGGATGTGTTTTATGATTAATGAATTATTCTTAAGTCAAATATAATTTAAATGAATTATTATTTCTTCGGCGATAACAATGTTTTGATTGTATATAAATGTAAGCTATTCCATCTATTCCCGCCCCCACTGCTCCCAAGTTTTGTTTGAATTGCATGAAATGTATTAACATATGCTTTAATTAATAAATTAATTGCATTTTTGTTGGTATTGTGAATACTCTGAATGCTGGAGCGTCTGAAACGAGAAATTCCTTTTAATATTCAAATACTTCTTCAAATAAATTGAATTTGTTTTCTATCGATAATCAAAATCATTTAAATCCTATTAAATGCGATTCATTTATCAAAAATACGAACAAACATTCAAAAAAAGTAAAGAATGAAAGCAACGATTTTTAACTAAAAATCATTAATAATGAAGAGGAAAGTTATATAGTTTGAGGGGAGTATACATTCAGTCAAAACAAAAATTATTTCCTTAATTCTTATTGAAAATGCTTTCAATCATTTAATGTCAATATTAATAAATGCATAGTTTAGCAAGATAACATAATTGTTTTAGAAAACAATTTACATAAACATCAAGTTTTGTTGAAATGATTTAATGGACATTAATTATCCATTAAATGTCCATCTCTTGTCTCTAACCACTTGATGATGCCTCAATTCTAGACATGACCAAGCTCTTCAATTAATTTGATGGGTCATCCAATTTAAAAACATTATTGTTAAGTTTAAAAGTTTAAGTGTTCTTGTCAAATTAATGAGTTAAAAGTGGGAAAGTTGAATATTGTTTAAGCTAAGCATGATGATATTGTTTCCTTAAACAAATCAAGATTATGTAAATGAACTCTCTTAAGTGCTTTAGATGTCAATATACTTTTACTTAAAAATACTTTCATAATTAGGTTTAATTATTATTATTTTTTTATCAAGATAAGATATTGACATTTTAAGTGAAAGATTATCAGTGTTTGAGATATACTGTGTATATATGTATATATAATTGCATTTATCACATGTTTTTTGTTGTCAAAGATTAAATTGATTTAATGTTGACTTAAAATTAGTAAAAAAATTGTAAAAATATTTTGTGTTATCTTATGATCAAAGTTAGTGTCATTCCTATTGCAATGAGTTGTTAGCTATCATTCAATTTCGACGATCTTTTAAATTGTTATTTAGACTATAATTTTGTTTTTCGGTTCATATATTATATCTAAATATTAAGTCTGAGATGACTCGCATGAAAATTATGCAGAGGAAGGCATCGACCTTTTTAGCCTTAATGTTGGTCTTCTTTTGAATTGGGTCAAGTGAAGTGTGCGATCTCACAGTTATATTTGACAAAGAGATGCTATACCAGTGCAAATACCACCATTTATTGCAATAGACTGTGCTGTTTCTTAAGATAAAAGAAACAGGTGCTGTATTTTGTCTTCATAGAAAACAGAAGCATATGGTTCATCCCTGTCCAAAGCAGGTTTGTGCCCTGGGCTAAGATTCAAACATTTGATGAACAATATGTTTGATTCAAAGTGTTTATTAATTGGGAACAAATTGTTATTAATTTGATTTCTATTATTCCTAAGAGAGAACATTCAAACTGAAGACACTTTCTTCGTTCAAAACCATTATTTGATTGATTCAAGTCTTGCTCTCGTTTGAACCAATTTGATCAAGACAACTAATATCTACCAAATTCCTTCAAATAATGCATACATAAACAAGCAATAATTAAATTTGCACTAATTATAGACTAATGGATTAGTTGAATATCCTTTTAACTAATATTTGACAATTTATTCGACAATAAGGAAAAAATGGATTATTTATTAACAATCAATGATTATAGTAATTGATATTCTGTTCCACAATTAGGAGTCTACTGATCCTTTAACAAGATGACTAATTTCAAATTCATTTTTAGAGAAAGTAATACCTCTTTAGAGTATGACATTAGGTAATAATGGTAATAGTTAATAAATGGCCATTTCTCACATTTTCTACATTAACTTAACTTTCTTTAAATTGTATGCATTTCGTGTTTTTTAGTTTAATAATTGACTAAAATTATTACAATAGACTAACTGAACAAATTTTAAAGAATGGTTGTTGTCTATTAGTCTGTGCGGTTGGCTCAGAGACTATTAGGCGCCGATTCTCTTGAATAAGTCCTATTTTTGCGGTTCTGTTGAGCCAACAGATGATAGAGAATGTATGCGCCAATCATGCAATTGAAATTAGGTAGAAGTAGATCATAACTTGTTCTTAAGGGCCAACACTGTGTCAGTAGTGCTAACAGAGAGTGCGAGAGTAGATTGTGCTGTGTTTTGTGCCACTCAACCTGTGCTTCATTTCGGGATATATTCTCATAGAGTGTTGTCTTATAATAAACACAATTCATCTTTCAGTGCAAAAGAATTAAGTTTTAAATATTAAAGTTTTAAAAGGATTAAGCTTTTATCAGCACACCATATGACTCGTGACTGAGTGTTTGCCAGTGATTTTGGGCTCAGTGCTGTGTCACTATTCTTTTTTTTCTTGTTTATCATTTATTTGGTTCCTAATCATCCAAAAAGTTAAACCGTTTTTCTGTTATTAATTAGTTTTTTTTGTGTCATTTTGTGTTCACTTATTTGTCATCAAATTATTCATTACATCAAATGAAGACGAAATGTATGATACAGTCATTGGATATAATCTATAAGTTTTTGAAATAATCAAAGAAATTAGTTCTTTGAATAGTATTTCATAATTTAATTCTTCTTTTGATCTTTTGTTGAATTTGTTTTAAATGTTTCTCTAATTTTTACTTTTGATGTCGTCTTCGTTTTGATAATTAATTGTGTTTAACATATATCTCATTATTATTATTGTTATTATTGAATGACTGTATAATTATGAATGAAATGAAGTCCTCTTAAATGTATTGTTCTGTTAATTCATTTTCAGGATCGGATACACATCAAAAAGTTCAGCAATTTTTACATTGATATTAGTTTTGGTGCCACACATCTCATATGGAGTACTGTTACCCAAAAGGATAGTCTCGCAAATAAGCGAAAAAATCAAACTACCAACTTATTCTAGCTATGAATTGGATGAGGCGTTTAATCTAGGCAAAAGTATGGTCGCCCAAAGGCTCAGACACGAGAATGATCTCATCAACGAAGGTATAAAAAAAAAGTGAAAGCACTGTTCACTACAAAAGATTTCTATAACTATTTCCCTAAACTGTAACAAAACATTCGATTTAAATGAATGGGAAAATCATTTTTTAGCGGAAAATAATTTTGATTTTTAAATGAAAAATATTGCACTTATTTTCCGTCCAACCGATCAAACTGTCAGAAAATATTTCCTTAAGTAATAAAACTAATAAGAGATCAGACCATTGATGTGAAAAATTTCAATTATAACTATTGAAAAGACAGACAAGAATTGAATTATTCAAAAATTGCTTGATAATTCATTATAAATGCATTATTAGACAAAAGTTTGAAAAAAAAATAAAATGATCTATTAAATCACAGCTGATCTGATTTGGAGCACTTAGTCTATCTATCAATCTATGATCTTTGGAATTGACCTTTCACAAACACTCACTTTTAATAGTAAAAGCAATTAATTATATCCCTGATCATCTTTAACAAAAAAAACGTTGTTATTTTGGCCCAAAATTTAATGTCTGATCAAATATTTAGGTTATACGACCGATATGAGCAAAATCACAGCCACAAGCCGTCATCAAGCAGTAACGACAACACTGCCCAGGGGCAATCAATTAGAACATACGCAGGAACTGTTTGAGGAAACGAGTAAAATTTTATTGAAAAAGTGAGTCAATCAAAAATAAATCTATCATTTATTATGACATATGATATGAGTTGAGAGCAAAACAATACAGTCTTTAGTCAGAAATCACTTCTTTGGTTAATCTTAAAGTCTAAAAAGAAAGTGAATTCTTTGCTTACTTTTCTTATATTCATTCTTATCTTTATATATAAAATCAATTATCTATTTATTAGTTTAAGAGTTTAATAAACTTTTTATTTCAATTAATTGCAACTCTTTGTTTTTGTCCGAGTTTTTTTGGGGTTTTCACCCCTGGTGTTTCATGATGTATGGATAACATTCCAATAGAGTTAATCTCTGATTCCTTAATTCCAAACGATCGAAGATTTTCTCTTTATTGACCTGGATTATTTTATTTTCGATCAGTTTTGACCTAAAGATTAGATTCAACAAAATTGTCGGCTTTTAATGGATTTCACTAATTTTCTCAACATTTTTGTGAACTTTTCATCGATTTGATAGTATCAACAAAATTCCAAATAAATTTTATTTTTGGGCCATGAGCAATTTAACATTTAGCACCAGAATTTAAGTAGTTTATTTTTGAGCATGGCAACTGTTATTTAAAATAATCTCTGACTTTTTTGGACGCCTAATTGCATGTTTAAATATTTAGCTTTAAATATAAATTCTGTTTTTGGCAGTAGTTTTCATCTTTTAATAATACAATCAAATAATGAATCGTTGGCTTAAATAACGAGAAATTAATGGATTTGTAATAAGCCATGAAATTCAAGTTTGAAGAAAAGGTCGAAATTTTGTGGTTTTCTCTCTTTTTATACCCAATGGACTTATTTTTGGGACTAAAGCTTTATTTTGGTTTTATTTACATTTTTCTAAACATGTTTTGTGTTTATAATTAGAATTTAGTCTTAATATGATTTTAAAAGTAATAAAAGTTTACATTTTTTTCACTTTAAGTCTTTCCCAACAAATTCGAGATAAGATATAATTGAAATTGAAGTCAAACAAAAATAATAAGGATTTTTAACCTGAGCTCTGGTTTATCGCTTCCTTAAACTCAGCCCAAAACTGATTAAAATTTAATGCAATTAATACTTTCAATAATCGGTTTTTATTTCTTAAAATCAAATTCAAAAAATATGTCATTTGTTTTAAAATTAATAATAGATTTGATTTCAAAAATATTAATCAAATAATAAAATTTCTAATAATAGTATCACTCGAGACATGTCTGACCCCTTTGAGTTTGCCGAGTCTGCAATGGCTTTAGCATCCATTCCCCTTCAGTCTGCAGAGGCCAGAAATGCTGTACACCGCTGTCAAGCAGAACAGTTTGTCCACTGTCGGCCGGGACCATATCGAACAGCCGATGGTAGTTGTAATAACTTAAACCACCCGACATGGGGAAAGTCATTCACGTGTTTCGTTCGTCTGATCGCACCCGAGTATGCGGACGGACAGTCAGCGCCTAGAATTTCGGTACTCGGTGTCCCTTTACCAAACCCTCGAATTCTGTCAGCAGTAGTGCACAGGGATCTAAACTACCCTGCCACATACACCCATATGGTTATGCAATATGGCCAGTTCTTTTCACACGACATCGCCTTCACACCCAGTTCGAGGACAAGTATGCGACACAACACTTTGCTTAATGACTTTTCTGCTCGATTACAGTTATTAACCGGTTTATTTATTATCTTTAAATTAGAGGACGGGAAGATGATTCAGTGCTGTCCCTTAGAAGGCGATAGTCATCCACAATGGTATTAAAACATTTCTCACATTTATTTACTTATTTATTATATAATTTAATTGTTATTTCTCTGAACTCTTTATTTAATGAATAGTTTTTAATTTTTGTTCTGAATTTTATTGAAAACATTTGAATTTTGATGTCGTGTTAAATAAGAACTGTTTTTCTAAACAATTATTTGCATGATCAATCAAGGACATCCAAGGTTTTAGATACTCTTCACTCTAGAAATGTCAAACAACTTTTACATTGTTTACTTTCTAGGAGAAAGTCACTGATCAATTAATTAATTGTTTCTTTGTTCTTAATTTTAGCTTGATAATTGATTACCTTATTTATTGTGACTATAATAATAAGAATGAAATATGAATACCTTGCATGTTCTTGCATGCTCTTGTTTAATATATTAATGTTTTATGAATATTAAACACAATTAATATTTATGTTCAGTTATCCCATTTTGGTTCCAATGGACGACCCTTTCTATTCAAAATGGGAGGAAAATTGTCTTAATTTTGTGCGGACAGCAATGTGTCCACAGTGTAAACTAGGTGAGTAATTACTTTCATCGCCTATTTTTTAGACTTTCATTTAATGGTTTTGACCAAAAGATTCACATCTTATGAAAGCATATTATAAATCACATGATTTTGAGATTAACATAGAAAATCCTTTCCTATCAAATACCAAGATTATTTATACAGCGAATTTATTTATGATTTAATCAGCCACAGCACAGCACATATTTTAATAAATAACTGCATTTATAATAAACAAGTTATAGAAAAAAGAATAAAATGAAGGATGAATTAGAAGAGTTTGAATAAGACTTGAAAGAGCATTTACTGTAAATGTTTTACTTGATTCCGACCTATTATTCTATTTAGTGATTGCTTTGATAATAGATTCTGAGCTAATTTATGGCAAACAAATTATATATTATTCTCAACACAATCTAAACTCTCATCAAACAATCAAAACTTATTTGAATAATTGCCCAAAAGGTCCCAGGGAACAGATGAATCAAATCACCGCTTATATTGACGGCTCACAACTTTATGGAAGTATGGCTAACGAGACGGCATCTCTTTGGACAAAATCTGGCCCTGGTATGTCCTGTTCTAGTGCTGAGACAATCCTTTCAAAACTAGTTTTAATTGAGGTGTTGTTTGCCTTTTGTGTTATACCAACAAAAATGTTGTTTAATATTATTTTTGCTATTCATTGATAAAAATTAATTTTAGAACAAATGATAATTCATTGAAAGAAAATGAGTTTAGGCTTTGAATCACTCTTTGAGTTAACGGTTGAGCGTAAAGTTTGGATTTGTTTAGAAGATTGGGTCAAAATATTTTACAATCGATAACAATAAATGATAACAAATTTCAATCGCTTTTATGTTAAATAACAGCTATTTTCAGATTTTTTTCACTCTTCACTAATTATCACTGCAATAAACATCGACTTTATTTAGATTAGTAATGAATTACCATTATTCTGGGTTGATTTACTATCTAAATTTGTTTGACAAATTAGTCAGCTAGTATTTTAAGAAATATTTAACAACTTTGACAAATTAATAAATTCATAAATATTTACAACTGGGCTTAGATTTAAATATTATTTAAATGGTAAAACTTATAATATTTTTTGAGCGTATAATTAACATGAAATTGAGCTTACACACATTTCTAGATTCAAATGTTTGTTTATAATTAATTATTGGCTGGTCGGGGTAAACACCAGGTAAAATATATCAATCAAATGTCAAAGTTAATAGCTTAGTAATCTGGAATGTGCGTGAAATGAGGTCTATTGGCTAATCAAAGCTCTGGGCCACACATGAAATCGAATTACACTTAAAATTTAGTTTTGAAAGAAAACTGTAAACATTATCCGAATTTTTGAAATTATTTTCTAATAATAATATATTTATTTATCCGAAACAATCTATAAATAGCGGGTCGAATGCATGTATCCCTCGCACGAAATGGAGGCGAACTATTACCTCATTCTCCAGAACCAGACAAAGACCAGTGCAGTAAACCAGAACAAGAACAGTTTTGCTTCAAAGCAGGTTTGTTTTCAAAGCACATCTTTAATATTATGGCTTTTTTGCTGCTTTTCATCAAAACATTATTATTGTTACCTATTTTTTCTCTCGAAGGCTGTTATTGAATACTAGACAGGAATTCCTGCCAAAGGGAAGAACACACATTTTCCTAATTTACACATAAATCTTGTGTCCAGAATAAGTTATTCATGTATGTGCTATAAATTTGGTTTTAAAACCAAATGTATATTTTATTTAATTGGTAATTAGTTTTCTGATTTTTCTCTTTGATAAAATATTTTCAACAAGTTGTTTTTAGTCCGACCGCTTTAACCCTTCACTAAGCTTTCGATTTTCATAGAAAAGTCATTCGTTTCTCTTAATTTTCCAAATATTAGTTTTTCATGTCTTCAAAAGGTTTGACTCTTTTGTTAGTTTTATTCAAACATTTTTCTAATGAAAAGCGGAACAAAATTTTCATACGATTTTGTATTCAAATTTGTATTCATCTTATAATTAAGTATTGACTGCCTATGAGTTAACTCAACAGAAATTTTGTGTCAGAAGTGTTTTTATAATACATTCAATAATAATAAGAAAAGATTTGTTGAATTGAGGCTTAATTTTATTTAACTTCTAAATTGATTGTGAACTCAGGACACCAGTGGAGACAAACAGATATCCTGGGGATTGATTAATCTTTACAGCTTTTCTTGTTCATTTCCGATTAAACAACAGATGACCATCCTTATTTTTCTATTGTGTTTTGTGGTTTGTTTTGAAACTTACTACAAAATAATGGTTTTTACAATGCCTTGCTTATTTTAAAATTTCTACTGATGTAACTTCAATTCAATTATAACCAATGAACTTATTTATTTCAAAAAAAGTATAAGCAATCTTGGTCATCTTTGGTTTGAGAAGTGATAATTATTTCCCATTTGATAGCGTGCGGTAAAAGTATTAAAACTTCACATTTAAAGTGAAAATTCTAACAAATTGTTTATTGAATGTAAAATAACTGACAATTGAAAGCATTTAAGACTATTTTAATATAAACATCAAATTAAGACTTCATTCAATTGATTGAAAATAACCAAAAGTTATCCAAAACGAGTTGCTCTCAAAGGAAAAAGTCATTCGCTTTTAGGAAATCGAAAACTGAATACTTAATGAAGACTTGAAAAGTAGTTCAGCAAAACATAAATAAGTCCACAAATAAGACATTTTTGGTTTTGATTTCCAAATAACTGTCTTTATATAACATAAGCGATCAGACGTTAAAATACCGGGGGTTCCGGAAAGGGCTCAAAGAAATGATGCCTGTAGTCTGTTCTCTTTGCTCCTTTTTAGGCTTGATTTTGACCCCGGGATGTTTGTCCATCACTGCCTAGAGATTGCATGAAATTCTAATAACTATATAATTATTAATAAATATATAAATCATTTGCAGAAAAGCTTCCGATAAGAGACCAGTTTTGCTATAAATTGTATTACAACTTATTTTTATTCAATTTTTTTCTGATTTCAAATGAAGTTATTATTCAAGAGATGGAAATCATTTCTATTTTTAGGAGTTTTCATAATTATTACTATTGTGTCGTTTAGGAAGAAATGGTTTTCTAATTCATATATTAAATTGTGATTAAGTCTTGTGAGGAGTAAATGGCTCTTAAGTTAAAAAGTTTGTCGGATTATTATATTAAATCCAAAAAATGAATGTTTTCTTCTGAATCTAATGATAGATATTTAGAATTAATTTCAATTATTATTATTCTTGTCATTTGAACTCAAAGAGTAATTTCCAGTTTTGAACATTTTGTTATTAAATCTTATGAATGAAATTTTAAATCATTACTCAAATCATTACTATATTTACTTTGATTTCATTAGTAATTCTATTTTAAATTCAATTCAATAATAAAATCAGACAACGATCTGAAAGGCATTTATTGTATGAATGTATTATTGAATTTTGTAGTCATTATCGAAGAATAAGAGAATGCCTTCAAATAAAAACAATTGTTCTCTTCTGAAGACTTGTTTTGTCGATTATTATCGGACTTCGAGAAGAAACGAAGAAAACAATTATAATGTTTAGAATGAAAAACAAAAAGCCATAAAATTCATGAATCGGTTATTACTTTATGAATGACTCAAATATTTTTGCGATAATTGTCTTATAAATTAATCTAATTTTTTTTGCTAAACAATCGATCAAAAGGTGATAAGAGGGCGAACCAACATCCAGGCCTTATGTCTTTGCACGTCCTTTGGCTCAGACAACACAATAGAGTTGTTAATGAACTGAAACGAGTAAATCCGCACTGGCATGGAGAAATCCTATATGAAGAGGCTAAGTATGAGCTCCATTAATTGTACTTGATTCTAGTTTCACGGCCAGTGCTCTGAATTTGAGTTAGTCATGATTGCCCTAATCAGTATCAAGGACAGTTATTCCCAATTAAGATAAGGGATTTTGTATCGAGTTTTTAAAAAATATTCTAGGCTAATTCTTTTAATATAGCCTATAAAAGAGAATTAAGTTTTCATTTACCCACGATAACTTGTTAATTTTAAATTGAACCTACCTCTATAGGCGTATAGTTGTGGCTCAGATGCAATTTGTGACGTATGCCGAATGGTTACCACTTGTCGTGGGACCGGACGCTATGAAGTTCCTCAAATTGAGTGTATTGCATGAAGGATATACTGAATACGACCCTCACGTCAACGTCGGTGTATTGAATGAGTTCGCTGGCGCTGCCTTCAGATTTGGTCACTCTCTAGTCAATAGTGTTTTCGCAGAAATTTTAAATAATGGAAAGACTTCTGGCTATAGATTAAGAGAATTTTTCTTCAATCCTTTTGGCTTTTATGATGGACAGTTGGATTCAGTGCTGCGCGGTCTCATCAGTCAAGCCGCACAGAATAGAGATCCTTTCATCTCATCCGATATGAAGAACCATTTGTATAGACCTAAAGACAATCCCTACGGTTTAGATTTGCCCGCTTTCAACATACAAAGAGGTAGAGACCACGGAATCGCCGGATATACTCGTTATCTGAAGTTCTGTTTTGATGAGAAAATATCGCACTGGAATCAATTGGATCAGTATATGCCCACTTCTCAGAGGATGAGATTCCAAAACCTTTATAAGTAAATTATTATAAATTTCATCATTTATTTCATCGATTATTAAATATTTTATTCTTATGTTTAGATCAGTACACGATTTGGACCTATTTTCTGCCGGATTAGCTGAATATCCTTTGCCCGGCGCTGCTGTCGGCCCTACTTTTACTTGTATTATTGGCATTCAGTTTTATAACTTGAAATATGGCGACAGGTTTTGGTTTGAGCATGGACATCAAGTTGGAACGTTTACTCCGGGTATGAATTAATTGCAATTTCTTTAAGATTCTTGATTAAAATAAATTTGTGATAAATCAGAACAATTACATCAAATCAAAAGAACATCTTTAGCCAAATTGATTTGTGCCAATGGAGATGACATACAATTCGTACAAAAGAATGTCTTCCGCGGAGAGTCTGCCCGGTATTTGGACGACGCCTTTGTTTTCAATTTTTATAACCATTTCATTCATTTATTAATAACTTTTTCATTTCATTAATTTAGAAATCCTGTGGTTAACTGCAAAAGTCTGCCCGACACAATATTAGGAGCGTGGAGAACTACACCAGGTACTAGAGGCCACTAATTGCACAAGAACTTAGAGAGAGTCCATTATTTCATTTATTAATTATTAAATTGATTATATATTTAGTCAAATAAAAAACAAATTTCTCGACATTTTTTTTATTTTGAAAACACTTATACCTTTTGTGTATATTTTCGGACAATTAGGTCCATATCCTCCACCATATTCACAACCATATCCTCAATCTCCACCTGTCCATAGAGATTATACAATCAATTCTGTCTACTGATTGAGAGCTGATTAAAAATCGCTGTCAACCACTTCATAAAAACCATTACTGATATACCAGACCTGTTAACTGCCTATCCTATTGGCACCACTTCCTCCACTTTTGGAGCGTCTTCACAACCACCTCTTACTTCACTGCTTTCTTTGGTTTTCCGCTTATATTTCCAATCATTTCCATTGAAATCAAACGTTAATAATGTTATAAATCATTCATAAAAATACATAATTTCGAAAATAATTGAATACTATTTTAAATTACATAAACATTTGCTCATAATTTTTGTTTGTTTGTTGACTATATTTTATATATTAATTAATTATATTTCATTAAAATGTCACTAAATTGTGCCACTTCTTAATAGTCATTAAACCAAGTTCATTTTAAATTAATTGTTCACCAAGTTTATTTATTTTTGCATTAAAGGCAAACTAAGTTTTATTTTATTGAAATCAAATGAAAATTTTTGCAAATATTCAAAATAATGAAACTCTTATTAATAAATAATCTAATCGTTAGTTAAAAATTTTGAGTTCATATAAATCGAGAGAAAAATTTGAGTGAATTTTACAAAAGAGTTATTTTTTCTTCAACTTCTCGTCTGTTTTAACTGATGGCCGGGGAGTGATCTTCTCGGTGGGTTGTGGCGGTTCCGGTGCTGTTGGGGACTCATTCAGTGATTTACGAAATGTATTGCGACTCTTTTCGCTGATTATATCAATAGATAAGAGTAGGACTACAACGATGTCCAGAATCGCATACATCGCTAAAACAATGTGATGTAAAGACCGGTATTTAAAATCATTTCCGGCTAAAGAATAGCATAATTTAGTTATAAATCTTATTTAAAGGAAATTTAATGAATTTTACGAAAAGTTTGGACACTAAAGACGACGACATAAACAATGATAAGTATGAACCAAACGCTACACAAGAGTAGACTCAACAAAACCAAAAGTCGAATATCTAGTTTGACACCGAAGTAAGCGATCGGTAATGCAATCAAATGCTGATAATTCAAACATTATTTTAGGGATAAACAAATTTACAGCGTTTTAGGGTTATTTACAAATATAGCTAAGATTCCGACCGTTTGTATGGCCCAACAGTATGTGTAAAGACCGGAAAACATCATAAGAGTTGTTATCCCATAAATGATCGCAAACTCCATAGTGTAGGCCAGAGTTGCCGTAAATATGTTTTCGGTCAGATTGGCGGAAATACTGGGCCCTTCTTCTTTGGGATTTTGTTCAGCCATGGATTTCAATTTTAGTCAGTTTTCAATTCTATTAATTATTTTTTTTTCTTTGAAGAAAAGTTTTGATTAAAAATCGAATATAAAATGAATAAACGGCTAATAATGAAAATTAAGCACGACCCAATTTTAAAATTTCAAATTCTATTCAATTGTTTTCCAATTCATTCAAAAGTAAATCAAAATATTTGTATTTTTTTAAGTTCACCGCAAATACCGCAAAACAACTCTCCTATTGATTGCCAACTCATTTGAATCCATTCTAAGATATGGTTTTATTACTGA
>JAQFZI010000203.1:0-20954 GCA_034695605.1 Eupelops occultus | reverse complement strand
TCTCTCTCTCTCTCTCTCTCTCTCTCTTCCTTTCTCTCCCTCTCCCTCTCCTCCTATTCTTATGGTTGTGTTTTGCTGTCAATTTCTGATGCATTTGGCTTTGAGTGCAAATGAAGAGACGACGTGACCAACATTCACAATTAGGTCTACATCACAGCTTGATTTCGTTGATTATATGAGCCAATAGTGGCGTAATATCTATGCAAAACTCAATTCCAATTGCATTTCTATTCAATACTTTATCTCCTTTTCTCTGGGGATTTGATTTTTTTGGTGAATTTCAATTTTTAATGTCTTTATTCTCTAGTATTTCATTCGAGTCTTTTTTCATTCATATTATGTATTTTCAATGGATATGAAAATTGATTTTTGTTTTCAGAATTAAATATTTAGTTCGTTATCTCATATCTGTTCGATTCAGTTATCGATTTATGTGCAAAATGTGTGTAATTTTTATGCTTTATATATATTCAGGTATTGATTGGACACTAAAATTGTAATTCAAATGAATACGATTTTAATTTGAGAAAATTATAATAAATGAATGCCTTTTATCGCTTAATTTCATTTTTATCTCTAATTTTAATGAGTGGTTCCGCCACTGGTTGGCCTCTTCACTCAGGTATTCTTCAATTTATTGCCCTTTAGTTTATGCGATAGTTATTCTGGTTTTGTATTTTAATTTTTAAGTTCTCTTCGCTTATATTTTATGCGTTTCTCTTCGATCACTAGATTTTCTGATATTTTATTTTCGGCGAAAATTTTAATCATTTGCCAGTCTTTCGGTGTTTTCTAAGTTATTGGCGTTTTTAAGATATAAAAGATGAATAAATAGTGCAATCATTCTCCCAGTGCTCTTCTCTGCTGAGTCTACTCTAAATCATGTTATTTTGGGTGTGTTTTGGTTTTGATCTCTCGGCGCTCACTCTCTTTCACTTTCCTCTCTTACCTTACCTTCAGTTTAACGTCTCTTAGATTTTTTTAATTTAATAGTTGGATATCACAACCTTTTACACAATTTTCGTGTTTCGTCTCTATTTTTATATAAGACGAGTACATAAGGTCTGTGCCTTATATAAGATATTTTATAAAATACTATTACGTTCTGATAGACATGTGATTAGATTTTTTTTCCTGTGATTTATTTATATTTATTTTTTCTTTCGCTTTCATTTCACTCAAATACTCTTTCAATCAAATTATTATTTTTCTTCTTCTTTAAGAAAACTCTTTTTCTTTTAAGTTATTTTTCTCTCGTTTTATCATTTATTATATTTCACTTAAATCGTAGAATAAATATAATAAATAGACTTTATTTTTAAACAATTGATTGCTTCTGTACTTCAGAAATAACTATTGAATCAAATCTATTGAATAGTTTTCGTGAAAAGCCTTTCAGTAGTTTTTAACTATTTTTCTTATATCCGAAAAAAACCGTTGGCTTTAAAAATATTATTGACTTAAAGAAAATCTGTTTTTTGTTATTCAGTTGTTTATTGTTTTCTTCGATTATACGTATATTTGAAGTTAATTTGAGTATTCATTTAAAGCCCCCATAAAATAAAGTTTGGATTTGAGTATAGCTCCAAAACAATTGCAAACATATTTCTCACTCTCTTTTGTCTTTGACTGGTATTACAAACAAATATTTGTTTCGTTTCGCTCTTTTTGTTGGATCGCTCAGCCGTTGTTCTGTTCAAAAACCTTTTTGGCACTTAAGTGTGAAAACACTCTTCCACTATACATAAGGGACAGGTATTATATTTATTGCACACAACACACAAGTTTTTTATTATCACTATTCCTCTAATGTTTTGTCGACCAATTAATATGAAAAAAGTTGTGAAAATTGTTGCCATTTTGGGTGTGAATTGAACTCTGGGCTCAAACTATGCGATTAAACACTTTTTTTATGTATGTGTTATTGAAAACGTGTTACATAATATCAGAGTCCTTTCTCTTGAGCCGTGAATTATATCAGACCTGACTATAAATTAACAATTTTTTGATTACATTAACTCAATGTTCATATGTTATGATGAGTTTTCTTTTCCATTCATAGCCAATAGTGAGACCTAAACTAATCTTTCATTAATTCTGGAATATTGATTGTCTTTTGGTGTATATGAGTGTCAGTAATGATTAAACCATTTTCCAGTAGTTATCTGCAGTCAAGTTGTGGCGATAGTCTGCACATCAATAATGAATTTTTTTTGTTGAGTAAGTCATCAATTGATGCCATTATATACCACTTTAGATACTAATGTTTTTCGTACAGAAGTCCTCTGTTTTAATCAAACTCTTCAAACAATTACTGTTATATTCAAAGGGCATTTAAGTGCAATCGTTAACCACTTTAATGATTTGCCAGAAAAAAATTATTCAAATAATTCTCGTTATGATATGTGATGTTCTCATCTTTAAAACACACTAATTATCAACAAAACAAACTCTGAATTTTCAAAAAAAAGTGTTTGGAAGGCATATAATCTCTTAAATGTATTTAAAATTCTAATTAAAAAATTTTTCATTCCTTCAAAAAAAATATAACGAATTAAAGACATGAAAAACTTCATTAACCAAAAGTTAGTTAACTTTATGTCGTAATATCCGTAGCCATGTTTGAGTTGCGAGACCACCACCACCTCTACCCTCTACCCCACTTACGCCGCATTCTTTTTTATAATTTTCAATGTTGGAGCCCTTGATTGTGAGCCCTACCCATTACCTAACTATTAGGTTTGAATGCGTAACGTTATTATAAAGTATTGAATATTTCTTTTTACTTTGACTCTGGCCTTAGGATAACCTCTAAAACATTGCTTTTCATTTAGTTATTTCAGAGTTGGTATACATTAATCAAAATAATGAAATCACTAAAAGAGAGACATTTATATGAATATAGTATAGTATAGTGTTGTGAAGGACTTGAGTGGAATGGAGGCTAAAAAGAAGAATTGATTTATGCAAATGAAGTAAAAGTAATGTTAATTAGCTTTTATTGCTTTTATTTTTGTTGATTTGAATCAAAAATAAGTTTGAAGTGTTGGGCAAATAAAGCGATTCCTATGCTTTTCAATGAGTTTATGCGTTCAATGAATTAAATTGAATGAAATTCTCGTTTTTGCGATCATTTATTGTGAGAATGATTGCTATCGCCTTTAGTTTTGGGTAAACCTTTGGCTTTATCAGTGCCTTCCCTCTCGACAACTCATAATATTGTCGTCTGAAATGAGTTGAGATCAGACTTTGCAGAGTATTTGTTGGTATTTGCCATTCAAGTGAAGAGCCAAGTGTTGAAGGGCTGACTGGGCTCTACACAAATCGATTGGCTTCGCGAGTGTTTCAGTAAACACTTGACTAGAAATCGGACAATATTTTCACTCAATATATTGTACCTGATGTTTATGCTGTGCCAGCGCTAAACCATTACATTCTTTGAGACTTTTCCATTAAGTCACTCATCAAATAACTTTTCGCTCGATCATTCAATTTCTAGACATAAATATCTTTTTTCCATTTCCTTCAAATAGTTTCTGTTTCTATCGATTCATTCAATTCATTGAATTGTTTTTTATGGCATTCAATGTAATAGTTTTGCTGTTGTTATGCATCTGTAAAGACTTGTTGTGATTCCTGTTTTATTGAATAATTGATGAGTCATTGCCTTTAGTTTCGTTCAATGTTTGTGTTTATGAATTAATTATAACTATTACTAACTATTAGTACTATTTTATTATCGGTTTTGTTCCCTGAATGACCCCAACAAGAGTTCTCTCTTTTATTTCTATTATCTTCTTTAGTTGTTTGCTTCAAATGTTAGTATTATTTGCATACAAAGAGTCCACTTCCATACGGATCTCAATGAAACGATAGCGGCGTCGCCCATATGTATGTCTATACTTCGCTGATGAAAGTCTTGTTTGACTCAATATATGCCGATATAACTGCAAATAACAGTTAATCTATTATTTGATTGGTTCTGTTCTCTCCCTCTCCCGAAGTATTTGATTTGTTCGGCACTTGTTTTGCATTCAAACAGAGTATTATCGGGTAAATAGAGGACTGGTTAGACATGAAAATCGCCATTTCTTGTGATTTCTAGGGATGACTTATCTATGGCTCGCATCTCATATTTTTATAACTGATATTTTGCGGCATTTTTTTGCACGAACTTCGCTCAGAATCATATGAAAGACTCGTTTATATGTTGTGTTAAAAACGTTATCGTGATTTCGGGCTTACCATTCAATTGGTTTTAAGTTTCCGAACCACTGATGCTCTTTGACCTCAATCCACACAACAAATACCCGTATATTCCGTCCTCTACTCATTCAATGATGAAATCATTGTTTTCTGAATAAATCTGTTGTTAACTGAAAAATACTTTTCCTTAAAAAATGAAAATTATTTAAATATTTTTTTCAAAAGCTTTTAATTTCCCACAGTTTTGGCATTCATTAAGAATTCTTTGGCTTTTCTTTTCAATAAATGTTGTATTTTATGTGTGATTTATGGGTTTCACTCTTAATTTCCTCGCTATTAAATCAATTACCATTTTTTATTAGCTTTTAAGAACTCTTTCTTTTGAAAACAGGAAAAATGCTTTTTTGATTCATTGAATTAGTTTTGAATGAAATAAATAATTAATTACATTATTTAGTCTTAGGCTTTGATTACTTACTCTTTACTTATAGTTAAGCCTTTTGTCGATTGAATCTGTATTTCGTGTTCAGAATGTGTCAGACTATCGATGGAGTGATCAATAATTATGACCACTCGGAGACCTCTTTCTCCTCCTTAATATCAATTTTTCACGATATGTCCTAATATCCAAGGAAACTTTTATGATTTCAGACCGTTTTAAACAAAAATTTGATTTATTTTTCAATTGAATGAGAATTTAGTTAAGAAATTAATCAAAAAAAATGATAAGAAAAATCTGTTGATTTTCTTTAATTATATTATTTTTAATAATTAATTATAATTATTGTTATTTTTCTTGTATTCGGTTCAATAAATCAAATGAAATGTTTTTCAATTCTGAGAATCAGTTTTATGAGTGGACTCTCAGCATAACTGACGCCTTCTTTGCTCAGAATTTAGTTTTAATGTTTGAGTGGTTTTAAAACTATAACTGAGAACTTGTCTCAAAAGAAATATTATTGTTTTTATGTTAAATAATTATATGTTTGGGCGAAGTCGTAGTCACTCTCTATATGTGCTGTGGATATGAATGTAATGGACTTTTGTGTTAAGAATTTTCGTGTAAAACATTCATAACATTAGTGTCACAAATATTATGTAAGAACTGAATGAGTTATGTTTATGTTATGCGATGTGTGTTCGCACTGTTCGCCAAAGACACGACTTTGAGCACAGTTAGGGCTCTGTAAGTAGTCTTAATTTACACTATTTTTATGTATGAATTGGTTTTTGTCACAACTTTTTGTCGACTATTTTCTCTCCACTCCTTTTTGACCCAATGTTTTGCTAAACAATATGCCGACTGTTTTCTGCTTTCAATAGATTTTGAAACCCAAATAGTCTGACATATTTGGACGCAAAATAAGTTATCAATATTTCACATATGCTTTGAATGGATTGACACTTATTTATATACAAATGATTTCGATTCCAATGATTTTGTATTGAAAATCAATGGAATGAAAATATTCTGATTTTTGGATTTCACTTTTCTTTTATATTTGTTGAATGCATTCGTTTGACTGTATTTGCATTCATTGGCGCACAGGGTTTAGAAAAGACAGACTTCTGTTTAGACAGAGATAACAAATGTTTTTTAAGTTTTATTCCGCACTTTATTAGGAATAGAATGCGTTTATTCGTCGAAAATATTTTTCAATTCTGTTCTTTCGAGTATTAACACATTGGAGAGAAGAAGTGCTATTGTATTAGATGGGGAGCACATACTTTTGCAGGTATTGCATACACTATACGCTCATAACAATTGAGTTTTCCTATTGAATGGAAGAGTGTTTGCGAAAAGTAATAGGAATAGCAATTAGAATACTTTTGGAATATTATATAACTTTAGCCAAATTGAAATTATATCGATCTGTGTTTTGCCTGCACTCATACATGCAGTGCCAGAGCCCCCGAGTCTATGCCATCTGTATATTATGCAAATTTTGACGCCAATCACTACTATTATTAGAATTATTATTAGAGTTAATTTATTACAACACTTTACTGTTTTCAACTGATATTCCAGTCCTTTATTATGAGAGCCCTGTAAGTCCAAACGCTAATTACATATACCGTTCCAATCGATTCCAACAGACATTCCATTTTGCATTCATATAAACATTTGTCAGAATATTTTACTCGTTATCTGACAAACACTTCAGTGAATGAACTTTCAATGAATTGCTTTGGAAAACGAAAAACAGATATTTTGATTCTGATTAATATCTCTTTTGCATAATATATATCGGAATTTGAATCAATGCAAACCTATTTTGAATATTTATTTCATGTGATGTATTAATACAGCAGAGAATTGATTAATTATTTAAATTATTTTCTACTTTTCTACGAATAAATCATTTTTTAAATAATTCTTTCGCTGATATTTATATTAAATTTATTCTCTTCTATCATAAGTTTGAGAAATATTTTTTCGGTTAAAATATATTTTTCTCTTTTTTCTTAAAATCGATTTCCAATCGCAACACAATTAGAAACGTTTGGCGAAAGAAGTAATACTTGAAAGCGTTCGCAGCCATAATCTGTAATCAATACAACGATAGCGGATCTATTGATTTCTTTCTCTTCTTCTTCAGCTCAGCTTAACTTTGAACGACTTTAAACTTTTGAGCCGAAGATATAATTTCTTTTTTCTTATCCAATCGTTTGCCTCTTATTATTATTTTTGTTATAATTATCGTTAATAATACATATGTTTAACTCTATACTAATTTTTATTTTATTTATAACATCCAATACTCATATATATTGATGGCATGTATTTTAAGAAAAAAAATAATTATATGTCGAGTAATAGACACTTAGATTTGTAGCTTTTGGTTGCGTTCAGTGTCTCCTCTCCTCTTTGATACATATATTCTTTGGTTCGCTTTAAATGATTTTGAGCTCAAAAAACTTTTTACATTAAAAGCATCGCTCAAAACAGGTTCGCTCTATTATATGAACGGCGACTTTTAAGGCCCTACCCATCTGTTGGCTGGCGCTGACCTTTTCCCCGCAAATAAGTCCAGAAGCGATGATGTTTTGGTGGCGATGGCGTCTCTCTCTCTCTCTCTCTCTCTCTCTCTCTCTCTCTCTCTCTCGCATTTTTTACCACTTGGTTCTTTCTATGGCCCTCTCCTTTTGCCTGTGCTTTCAGTTCACTCAAGTGTAATGCATTTCTATAAAAGAGACGGCATTTTGTCTAATATTTTAAAATCACTCGTGAATTGCAAAATGTAGACAATCTCTGCCTCTCTTTGGCTTCGCTTTTCATTTCACAACTTTATTGTTAAGAGATTTCAAAAATTGTATTCATTTTTAGAGTAGAGTTGAATTGAATTTTTTAGGCAATGACTTGAGTAGTCTTTTCACAGCAAAGTCCTTTTAGTTCACATTTTATAACCAGTTCTTATTGTCATTTGATTTTTCACACAATTTTATTGGACACATACTTTATTCTGTGCTAATATTTTGTGTGTTTATCTATCTTTTTATCAATCGATACGAAAATTCGGTTAAATGTGTTTTTCTTTTTGAAGACCAAATATCTTTTAACTCGTAATACATTTCACAAATCAAATCAAAATAATTAAAATTTGAGAAATAAATGTTATAAATAACTAAATCGCGTGATATTTAGTTAATAAAGAAGAGGCAGAAACTGTTGCCCGAAAAAGAATGGTTACAATTTTTGTGTATCTTTTGATATGGTTTTATTCGCGTTAATAATATTAAAGCGATTGCGTGACTCGTATTCACTATTTTTCTTCTGATACCGATATCAGCAAAAGAGAAGTCCTTTTTTGCTCTAATATTATATTTGATTTATAATAAGGGATACTTAGTCTTCATATCTAGAAATTCATTTGATATGAATGGTTACTAACCATAAGAGTTAAAAATGTGTGTCGGTCTCTGTACAGTACAGTAACTGTTCTGTACACACATCTGTTGCGACTGTAGGCTAATCATTAGAGGACTGATCTCCTGCTGGGATCAATTGGCGCTGCCATTAGTCCTATTGATCGATTCCACTAAGGATTTACGTTTTATCGATCTATTATTGCATTTGAAATGACTATAAAAATATCTCTGTTGCCTCTACTGCCTGTCCCCATTCACCGGCCATTCAATTCTCAATTGAAATGTTTGGCACAACAATAATAGTACTGAAAGTTGGTCTTCCCTCCAATGTCGAGTCCAGAAACAGGTCACTCAATTACAGTTATTTTGAGCCATTAATCTGTTGATGACTCGACAATCATTTGGCAATCAATGGTCGTATGGTTACAAATATCATTCACAACATTAAAATAAATACTTCTCTGTTTTGTGGCTGACATTGAATATAAACTTTATTATACTTTTATTTAATTTGTTAGTAGTTTTTCTGAGATTATAATTTTAGTCAATGAATGAATAAAATGTAAATCCTTCCGGGTTTTTGTTACAACCATTTGATATAATAATTATTTGTTCTGTAAATATGTGAGAATACAATTTCATACAATTAGTCCAAATGAGTCCAAATGTTTTCTGCATTTAATTTTTTTGGCTCTTCATTGACCTGTAATTTAGGGCTGAAAATGGTTTTCTCATTTGGCAATCGATGTCTTATGTTTTTGTCATTTATTCTGTTGGCCTAATCGTTGTCAGACATGTGCTCTTAATTCAAGCTCTAAACCTCAAAGAAAGCCTTAAATGGTTTTGTGTTGCGTTGGTTTGACTTTTCGTTTTAATGATTATTGTATTTTGTTTGCAAAGAATTAATGTTAAGAAACTGTTGGGTCGGTTGGTATCCAACAGTCAACGGATCTGTGCCATCAAATTGATGTCCGATCCAGATATGTGTGTCATCACAAATATTAACAAACTATTTATGGTTATCTCAATGGCGTAACCCATCTACAGATGTCTCATCAGATTCTTAGATGAAAAAGTATCTGTCAATTATTTTTGATGTGAAAACAACCTGCACTTCATTCACAGTGCTGTTAGCCTTGTTTTGAATATCTCTTTTTTGGATTTCTACTCATAATTATAATAATCAGTTTTTTGTATTTATCTCCTCTCCTCTACTCTACTCTCAACCCAATTATGGCTATCAGTAGATGTTATTCGTATGACTAACCGCTGGAAATTCAATACTTGGTTTCAAGTATTGATTGTTTTATGAATTTAGATACTTATGTGTCTCTAATTAAGACTTATTTATCTCTAATGACAGTCATTTTCTATTGAAAGGGTTGGTAATTATGGAAATAATAAACGCAAATAATAATAATAATAATATAATTAATGAGAAATATTGGTTATAATATTTGTGTTGTTTTTGATGTTTCCCTCTTCTTCTGTATTCTCTCCGGTCTGTTGTCGTCTAATTTGATTAATGATATGATTTATGCATTCAGTCGACGTAATTAATAGGTATTGGATTTCCCTTTGATTATACAGCAACCACTGCTATAAAGGGCTGAAGGACTGGTCGGTTGGGTTCCCGCTTTGCCTTTTGATTCTTCGAGTCATTGCATTCCTGCTGTGATTATTGCCATTCACTCCATAAAGATCAGTGTCTAAGACATATATTGTGTGCACCGAAGTAGCGAAAGGCAGGCTTGCAATGCCATATCTTGAGTCTACAGTGCCTGTGTTGTGCCACTGCTGACCACTGCTCTGCTCATTAAGCCACTCATTTGTCACTGTCATCCCTACCCCTCAGGAAGTTTTAACTTCTTTTGAGCCACAATTGCTTCAGTGATGATCACTTTCACGTGAATTCATTAGTCGTATCTAATTTAAAAGTCTTGTGCTCTGCTCTTCAAAATCAAGAAAATCCCTTAAGTGGACCAAAACTAGAGTCGCTCTCTCTGTGTGTTTCTCCCTTTCGCTCTCAATAGGTTTGAGAGGTTTTCAGTTTGATTTTGGCGTTGCCTTCAAATGGTGTGCCAATAATAAATTGGATTCCATTTGGACCAAACATTCTCTGATCTCTGGATTTCCGTACGAATTCACTGATTGATAGTTTTTGGTCTTTCACTTAACTTAAAAATCATATCCCAGTCTATCGGTTGCTATTCATTCGCTTCAATACATGCCTTCCGATTGTTTGGACGTTATTTCACTACATTTTTCTTCTCTTCTCTTCTGGAATATCATATAAAATATCTTTTTTTATATCAAAGTATTAAATATCGGATCAGAAATTCCATTAAAAGTAAGTCAATTCTGTTTATTATTTATTGAATATTTTCATATCAGTCGTGAGTATAAAGACCTTTTTCTTGTGAATCCCAAAAATTGGAGTGTTATTTATTAGGAATAATCTGTTTCTTATGTGTATTAACGAAAAACTTAAATAAGTCTCTTATAATAAGAGATTTAATACAGTGTTAGTTATCATCACATTTTGTCAATTACTTTAATCTTTCGTCACTTCTACTCAAAAATGTGTTCTTCTATTCAGACTTGAATTTGATCATAGAATTGAAAACATGTTTTAGTGGAGCACAGCCTTAGCTCAGCCTTAATGCTATATAACGCTTAAGTGTTTCTCTGAAAAAAATAAAATAAGAAAAACTATTAAAACCATTCTATCAATTTTGGAGATCATTTGTGCCAAAACTTGTTAGACTATGAATGCGTTGAAATGTATTTGTGATAACCATCTCTTCTATGAAAAGTAAGAAAATAAAAAACTTAATACCGAAGGAATAGTGTTTGAATACATGGCACCAACTCTTGTGTGTGTGTCTTTCCTCTCGTCAGTGTTGGTTTGATGTGTGTTCCAAAGCTCTTATGGTGTTCTCCTCTATTCAATCAATGTTATCACCAGAAAATGTTTTCAACAATTTTTAATCAAAGCGTTTAATCTTCACAATTGTGAGCATACAATACGTTAAACTGTTTTATAATTTTGTTGTATAACTTATATGGAGGTAACGGTTATGTTCATTATGTTTTTCTGTTGTCAGATCTCATTCTTCTTATTCTTGTGAAACATCTTCTCGAATGTAAGGCTCTTATTCTGTCTGTAAATTCAATTATTCTTCTCTTTATATTGTCATTCATTGTTAGGCATTAAACCCAAATATAATTTGACAATCATTTAGTCTATCATTTATTATACAACTATTACACAACTCATACCTGTCTTGTGTTGATTGTATTCATATTCTTTTCAGACAATAATTTTTTTCCGTCTCTTCTTATTGTTGAAAATCAATTTATTATATTCTCTTCACTTCATTTTAGCGATCATTAGTTTAAGACTTCTTTTGAAGACATAATAATAAATAAAATTAAGTTTTATATCACAAGTAGTAATAAATGGGTTCAGAATTAAATTTTTTGTTTGTTTTTCATTCTGTTCGTCTTCTTCTCGGATCGAAATTTTCTTTCTCTCGTTTATCATTTCATTTCTTTGCTTGTTGTTTATCGAAATCCTGTTCAGTCCTCCACTTTAATGTATTTAATGTCCTTTAATTTTCGATTTCCTATTTAAAAAATGAGATAGCTCAAAAAATAAATAAATGTTTCCATCAGATAACGACTCAAAATTCTAATTTAAAACTTAAGATATATTGAAATTTTCAGCCCTTATAATAAATATATCTTTAATTTATTTGATTAATATTTAGTGAATATTCTCTTATTTTTGGCTTCTATTTGGCTATTATTCGAGGCGTTATTCCTCTGATTATTTATCATAATTATAAGCGATATACACTATTATATGTAGTATTTGTTGCCTGTATTTCGTGCACTAATTTTCATGTTTCGAGAATTTTTAATCAAAAGTAGTTCTGTTCTCCTGTTTTGTCGGTTTAATAGTTTTTTATTTGATTTGTTCTTTCGCTGGAAATAGAGTTCAAAATACAAAGTTTTTATCGAAATTAAGAGAAAAATGTTTGTTATCAAAAGGTTTGGTTTCCATATAAAGTAGATTTGTTTTAATCAAATTGATATTACAATTGATATTTGTTTTAATAGTGTTTTGGGGCGAAAAAAATAAATGTAAGGGCAATGATCACAAACTATCGCTGATCACTGATTAGGAGCTGTTATATAAGTGTTTGAAGCTATTGGCCAAAACTGGTAGTGATAATTGTTGTGTTCTGATACTAATTTTGGAAAGTTATCTGACACACGTCCACATTATTTAATTTGAATAATGACTTTTGGCTCCTATATATAGCCATACAATTAGTTAAAAAGAGCAGAATTTAGCGATTTTTTGTGTTTCGGTTATAAAATATAAGTTTAGATATAAACTAAAATCTGAACGAATAAATTGAGTTCATTTTATTGGCGATTTTGCCCAGGGTTATGCTTTAATTTATTATTATTATTATCAGTTATATAAGTTATATCCACTACTCGTTCGGTTATTTTATTCCTCTCTCTGTTTGGAACATAAGGCGTGGTATTTATCTCTTCGGGGATAACATAGTTTTCCTATCAAAAGCAGATGTAAAACAAAAATTATTTTTTTAAACATTTAGATCCTCTCTCCTCTACTTCTCTACTGATCTCTACTTCAGCTCAAGAGTTGCTTTTCATTAATATATATAACATTAGACTTCTTTGCGAATCATTTATAGAATAAAATTATTTATTAATTCGATTCGAGATCTTTAATGACTTCTTGTATATAATGTTTTGTTTCTTTTTTCTCTCTTTGTTTTGTTGTTTGCATTTGAAATCACATTTAATTTGATTGACATTACGTTTGAATGTTTTGAGTCACCGAAAAGTTTTATTCAATTCAATACCAATTTAAACAATCTGTGGACCAATCAAATGATAATATCGTTGCCATCAAAAGATATTTCTGATTTTTCAAATATCTTTCTCATTAAGTCTCAAATGAAATACTGATGATATCGAAGGCGGTATTTCCACAAAACTTGTGCTCTTCTTTCTTATAAATGCTTTTAATTATTTGTTGATTGTCTCTGATTTGGAGTATTTTTCTTCTCTGATTATCGATCGATCAGATATTTTAGAGTTGAAAAGTGCTCTCAAAGTATTCAATTTGAGGCACAGTGTAAAAGGGTTTAGGGTTTGGCCCATTTGTTAAAAACACGTTTTTTTCAGTTTTACCACAAATCGTTTTTTGAAGTAATTCGAGTAATGAATTCTGTCCTTAAGTTTAGTCAAAGACCTAAACCTTTAAGTTTTAAAAATTATAACAAAATCGCGTCTTCATATATAATAACTTCCGCGTTATTATTATTTTAATTTTTCATTTGAAACATTTTTTCGCTATAATTGGACATAACTCTGAATTGGTCTCTCTCTCTCTCTCTCAAAATTTTCTCGAGTTTTTGAAAAATTTGCTTTTTCTGGTTGTTATGCAATAAATAAATATTTGATTTATTCGTTCATAATTTAAATGTAATATTTTGAAGAAAAACTATTAAATTATTGAATTTTTCTTCTTATTTAGGAATTGATGTAAAAACAAAGTAGTGAAGAGAAGATGTCTTTCATAATGAAGTTAGTCTTCATTCAACATTTGATTTTACTTTTAAATCTGGATTTGATTAATGGCCGGGCGTTGAAAAGTAAGTCACATTAATTTTAACCAATTAATTAAAATGTTTTGCATGTGTTGAAAAAGAATCTTGGTCTTGGTGGATGCCTTATGGCGACCCAATTCAAAAACATATTTCTCTTATTTATTTCCAAAACAATAATTTTGAAAAATTTATTTATAAAATGATTTAATATTTGGTCCCTGAAGTAGAAAAATGTAAGTCTTATATAATTGGATTGCGTTTAAAAAATAGTTTTTAGAAAATAACAGACAAAATACCACAACAACTAATGAATCATTTGTTGTGTTCTCTCTCTTCGGTACAATTGTCTCAAATATTTTTGTTCAACAATAATATGTTTCATCTTTTTGTCTTCGGCTGAGAAATAGTTGATTATCGATGTCTTACAGTTATTATTATCGATGGTATTATATGATTACTAGTTTTCACTTTTAATGATTACCTTTTTTTCTAATATTTATCTCCAAAAAAGTCTATATAACCGATGGATATAACCTAAGAATTATTGTTATTTTGTGACGAATGTTGTGCCACAAGTGCTCTGTGAGTGTATGTGGCATTTAAGCCATAGGAAAGTGCACTAAATCTATCGGTGCTGTTCCATTGAATCTTGTTTTGTGATGGATTGCAGTGTTTTTGCTGCCGAACATAACACAAGCGAACCGGTCATCAATCAGTCACTTCATAGACTCTGAACCCTATTTTCTTTTGCCTACAATTTTCAAAAGAAATAGTATTTTAGTTTATTTCGATTTTTTATTTCTGTCGCGAATCCTATTCTTATTTTGTTTCAATGTTTCACTCGATTCATCATTTTTTGCGTCCATTTCGTCCCCTCCTCGACAGTGATTGTCTGTTCAGAGGGCGTCTCAATTTTTCGCAACAATTATTTTTGCAGAATTCAAGTAAAAAGTTTTTTGTCTTAAAATATTTTTTGGATTTTCTCAGTTGAATAAATCGATTTTGTTTTTTGGGCCACTCTTTAAGAGACAAATTTGTATTTCTTCTCTCATTCATTGTCAGAGATTTCTTCGGTTAAGTATCTAATCCTTGAATTTTAGCATATATTTTGCGATAATTTGCTAGATGAAACAAACTGATGGCTCAGATTTGCAAATTTTGCGATTTTTAGTCAAATTCTCGCTTTGAAATTCAATCTCTTGGATATAACTGAAGAAGAAAACCAAAAATGAGATAAATTTTTTCGTTCAGTGAATGACATTTTGTCGAAAGACTCGTATTTTTTGAGAATATCCAGAAATAGTCGACTTTCTGTCAATATTTCTATTTATTTCGGTTTACGATTTCATTTATATCTCTTTTATATGAATGATAACCAAATGATGTCTTTGAAAGAAAAATAAATATTTTCTTACTTTTATTTCTTAAATAATTTATCTGATTTTGAGACCAAAGTTTATTTATTGTATAATATTATTCTTCTTATTCTTTTACTTATCTATTCGTTTGAATATATATTTATTGATCGTTAAGACAATTGAAATTTTATAGTCAATGAAATAAAGTTTTGTTAAAATTATTGGCTGAACGAGAATTAAAATTACTTTGAGAAAATTGTTTGTTATCTTTTGTATGGATCAGTTGGCCCTCTCCCGTCTGTGCCTTCAATGTATGTTAAGCAATGATTTTCTTGGAGGCAGTCATAAAAAGTTTAGTTGATTTTCACAATTCGAGTATAGTTTAGGAGAAAAGGTATCGTAAAAAGTATTGAAATTTGAATTTTAGTACTCAACTAATTTAGTTATGTTTATGTTCACTAAATTTTCAAACACCACTTAAATATACTGTCGGTTCACATTGTGTGCGGAGTAGAGCCAAAAACTATTATTTTATTGCTCATCCATTGTTTACTTCGACTCCACTCCACTCTCGACTTTATTATTCTATGGGATCACAACTTAAGTATAATTAGATGAAAGTTAAACCGACAATAAATTCTTGGATAGTCTTATATATATGTGTATGTGTTTGTATATCCGCTTCAATGTCTTCTTATCTGAGTTTGAGCAAGAACAGTGGTGCTTAAATTTTATTCGAAGTGGAAGTTTTAACTAATTAATAAATTATTGTCGACATGAGTAGAGAACAGAATAGTTTTGACAGAAGAGGTTCATAAGAGATGATAGAACATAATAATTAATGTCACACTTTATTAAATTTTTTGTGTTCGACCACTCATTCATCTCAGTCTTCATCTCTTTATTCATTAGAAATTATTTTTTATGTGCTGTTCGCTCAGAATATGATTTAGGATCCAATTTATTAACTGATGTATATATGGATGAAAAATATTGTATTACTGTTGGCGGAGTTGGTTCTGAATTTTTTATTTCTCTTTTCCTCTGCTCTGAGCCCTAGACTTGTGAATAAATTTTTGAGAGAAAAATAAATCTTAAAATTTTCATGCAATCAATAGTCTTATTTAATCAGATTTCTTGGGTTTTCAAGTCCTGAGCTTTTCTTTTTTTGCTTTCTTTGAAGACTTATTCCGAATCATCCGATCCTACTCTTTATGTGACTGATTGTCAGCTTTTCTTTTCGTTGTTTTCTCTCTTATTTTTGTTTTCTTTAGGAAACGAAAAATTTTTGAACCAAAAAATATTTTTGCAAAAAAAAGTTTATTCAATGATTTTGTTTCTGCATTTTAAGCATTCCTTTCTCTAACTTCAAAAGTACGGAATATCTGATGAACTGAATATTGTCGAGTAGTTTAGTCTATCTCTAGAGTCGATAACATTTCACAAAATGGTTATCGAAGTACTTATAGTTGAGGAATATGTTTAAAACCTTAAGTGACAGACATTTCACCAGTTGTTTAGTTCACTCTTTTTAAATGATTTTCTGGAATTGTTATTTCGCTATTTATTTATTTATCACTAAAATAGACTAATTTTACTCAAAACTGAAGGCAAGTTAAGGCTCTTCTTAAAGCATATGGGGTTTGAAATAAAATTTTGATATTTTATTGGATTTGTAACGCAATTAAAGCGAAACCAATGGTCTTATCTAAGAGTTGGTTATATTTAAGAAATAGTTCTTTATTTGCTTTTAGACAACACATAAAGATAGCGAAACGAATAATATATTTATATTAAAGCCTACTTTCATCGTCAGATCGTTTTCCTGTATTCGTAACGCAAATGATGAGAAATAGACAGCAATAAAGACAAATATTACTGTTTGGCCGCCAGTGCTTAACAGTACCAACAATTGTGAGATAATATAGTAGTGGAGTCCTCACGAAAATATCATTTGAGACCTAAACACACAATTTTGGCTCTCATTGTGTGTCTGATCTTAACGGCTATACCATAACTGTGTGAATAACATAGTGTACTAATGACTAACTTTTATTTATTTTTTTCCCGAAAATTTCATGTCTGCTGCCCTTTTGGGGACCGGCGTCTCACTTGAATTGCTAGCTATTGTACACGGTATTGTATTTAACCCGAAAATTAGTCGTTGCTCTCGAGTGAACAATACCTGTGCCATTGACTCACAATTGTTATTATTAATAAAAGCTTCCAAACAATTATTAATACTTATTGTGAATCTCTTTAACGGCGTCTTTATTTTTATCTCTCTTTTGATTGTCGTTCCACTTTTTGGCATAAAATGAATGCTTTTTAGATTTAGCCGAGCTATCCAAGATTATTTTGAGATCTTCTGCTAATTGTTTGTCATTCGCTTATCTAATGATTAATTTATTGCAAAAATATTTAAATTCTTATCAAAATTGTTGATCAGTTCATTATCATTGGTTTCCAGGGGTTTGTCGCAGAGAACGACAGACCTACTAGTCTTTGAGTTCACAAAAATAATGAATAACATCTTTTTTCTTCTCTGCTATTCCGTTAATGCCTTTGCTATTAATTTAGTTATCCATTAAATTTATTTTATGATTTGGTTGAAAATTCATAATATTTTTTGCATATTTTGTTTATGTTTTGTTATTACGCGAAATAAACTAAACTAATGATGAAAATAATGAAATAATGGCTTTTTGTGTTGTCGTGTGATTAAGACGACAAACCATTTTCTCGACACGACTTTTATCAGTTGAAAACATCTATTTATGATTATATTTATAATTAAATTACTCCAGAAATTTGGTAATAATGAGAGAAATAAAAATAATTATAATCATTAGTAGACTAGTATTTCGTGACTTTGCATTGCATTCAATGCATTTACAGTTCAGAAATTTAATGGAAATTCTTATGTCTTTCTTCGTTGACTTATATCTGGATTTATGGCCGGTTTTGTCGTTTAGACCTTATTTTATATATCAAAAGATTAGTCGTTGTCGACGCCATCGCCCAGTGGTTTGCCTGTTGTCTCTCTTTCGCCACAACTTCTGATAAAACTATTGATTCATCTCTTCTTCAGATCAGTTAATATTTCTTCCCTTTTAATAAAGATCGGATAAAAGTGTAATCTTCTGATTGATTTTGTCATATGTTTCCACTGTTTACCCGATAACTAATTGATTTTCTCTGATAAACACTTTTTACCGATTTGTTTGACCTCTCGATAGCTTTACTTTTATTTATTCATTTTTGTCATAAAAATCAATGGTTTGTATTTCAATTCAATGTTTTCACTTTCATTTCAAAAGATTCACTAAAATATAACGTTTAATAATTTTATGTTTTATTAAACGATGAGAAACAGTGCGTTACGAATGTGTGTTGGCTTTTGTGTTGGGTTTCTGTTGGCTTTTCTCTCACTTTTGTTCCCAATATTTTCCAATGAGTTTTGGCCACATATGGAGTGATTTATTTCTTTTTATTTTTTTTCATCCTAAAAATTTTTCATAGAATTATTAGCTCTCTCTCTCTCTCTCTCTCTCTCTCTCTCTCTCTCTCTCCCTCTCTCTCTCTCTCTCTCTCTCTCGCGTATAAACAATAGATATATTGAGTCAAAACACGATATAATTATTTATTTGCGGCTAAATATATGAAATTTAATCAATTTTTGTTTCTATTTCACTATTACTATCACTAATTAGTATTTTTAATATTCAGTTATATTTAATATGCGATATAAAAGTTTATTATCGGAGAGAGATTTCAATGAGGTTTGTTGACTGCAATCCTTCCCTATATTTCCGTAGCACTCGTTATCCTTATCTGAATATTAATGTGTTTTTTAGTATTTTTATTTGCTCTTTGAACTCATTTTTTCATTCAAAGTCAAAAAATTGGTTTAATTACGAATTGGTTTTATTTTTGGGATAAAAAAGAGATTTGGGATAAAATCAAATGTTGTTCTCATTATAATTATTTATTAAAAGTGCTTTGAGAAACAAATAATCGATCTTGATAATTTGTTATTCCAATTTAATCTACTTAATTTGATATTCTGAGCCTCTTTTTATTTTTGTTTCCAAACATTTTGAATAAATTTAGTTATAAATAAATGATTTTGTTGTTGTTTTCCATGTTTTTTGAATATTGAAATCCCTTTTTAGACTTAATACCGAAATAGGATTTACTTTTGAATACAAAATGCCATTAATTAATGGCTCGGAATAAGTCTTAATGCAATTTATAAACACATTTACCAAATATTTATTATATGAGTGAAGAGAAAAGATGTTGAAAAATAAAACTCATAATTGGATTTAGTTTTAAAGGGAATTGTCTCGAAAAATGGTATAACATCTAATGAATCATTTGTTATACTTATTCTGTTCAAACGGTGCAATTGTCTGAACAATTTTGACCAAAAATAATATGTTTCATATTTTTTTGGTCTCCCAATAAGAAATAGTCGATCAGTTGGTCTATCTATGGTTTGCCCTTAATATTAGACATAGACTCTGATCACTAGTTTTTGCTTTTAATGATTACTTATTTTCTGTCCATTTTTTGCCGAAAAATATTTGTCCAAAAAATATATAACCGAAGGATATTTTCGATTGCATTCAACCGTAAAATTATTATTGCTTTCAAGTGCACAGAATAACAAATATCTATTTATTCGGTAATAATTAGAAGCCTTTCTGAAGATGGTTATGACTTTTTCTGGATTCTTAACGATATTTAAGTCATTATATTATTGATTCAACTTTTAAGAGATGTTTAAATGATTTTTAAACATTCAAAGAATTTTGATTTTTGCTAATTGTTTAGTCATTTACTTATCTAATGACTAATTGATTGAAAATTTATTTAAATTCTTTAATGTTTTAAAGTCAGGAGCTATTCGTTAAATGAATAATTGACGAGAAAATAGCGTTTCAATAGTTTTTTTTTTGTTTGGTCTGGAATTTTGTTTATCAAATGATTGGATAGTCTGTACCTCATTATCATTCATTGGTTTGGGGGATTTGACATAAAATATAAGGGAACTGCTAGTATTTCATCAGAATATCGAATATCTTGTGGCGAATCTGACCAATAAATAGATACGATGTGAGGAATAAGCAATTTTTCAAATGACATATTTGTGTCGCACATCATATTCCCATCTCTAAGTCGTCAGTCGTATTGAATTTTGATACGACTTTTTGTATCAGATTAGAGATCGGACTCGTGTTTGAAATCACATATTCCTCAAAGTATTGGAAATTCTTCTTATTTTTTGCTGAAAAGCCAATAATAGTCAAAATTATTTTAGGTTTTATTGCTATATATGTTTGGCTTAAATCATATGTTGAGGCAGTATTTGCAGCAACGGTAGGGTCTAAAGCAGTTGAAGCGCAACCGAAGCGCAAATATACCCCTTATTTGATGCATCCCTGGAGGCACTGCCATAATAAACAAAAAACCTGTCCTTCGTATCCATGAATTTAAGACCAATAGTTATATTCGTTTTAGTTTTCGGTGAAAGTCTTTTTAGGAGTGGAATCAACAAAAATGTATTGCAATAGAAGGCAATGGATGGCAATGGATTGGATTGGATTGCGTGCGCAAAAAAGCTATTTTCTCTCTGGTTATGGTTTGATGCAGTTTTATGCTTCACGCATCAACGCCACTGCCAGACCTGCCTGCCTGTCCTGCCAGTGTTCACCAGCGTATAAGACAGGCATAAATAGTCAATACGAATGACTAAGAATATCAAAGACTTCTTGTTATATGACTTTTCATCATAACATTCGAGAGAGAGAGAGAGAGAGAGAGAGAGAGAGAGAGAGAGAGAGAGAGAGAGAGAGAG
>JAQFZI010000202.1:0-20956 GCA_034695605.1 Eupelops occultus | reverse complement strand
GCGCTGGTATGTTCATATCCCTGGTCATTCCAGGCACTGATACAATAAATAGACTCGTCTTCGTCTAAAAGTCTCATCGATTGGGAAAAGTATTGGAAAAAGTCTGGAGAAACGTCTAAATCTTCTTCCAATATAATTAAGTATTGAGAGTCGGGAAACAAATTGAAAGTCGCGGTCAGACTGGCCTTATAGTGCTGACTGATTCGCCCATTCCTCACTCCAATAGGTGTGTGCTGAATGCCTCTCAAACCAAATAATTTTGTTACTTCTAACGGCTCTTCGAAGTATCCGTCAATGAATACTGTAATCATCGATGGATTGCATCCAACAGAAGATAATAACGACCTCAACATTCGGTATAAATAATGCGGTCGATTTGAGGCCACAATAGCTACTGGAACCGAAGAGATAGGGTTTGACCAATTCACAGTCATTGGGAAACTCAATGGCGCCGGTTCTGAACAGCTACAGACACTTCCATAGCCCTCAATATGTGAACAAAAGCTCTTTCGGCGACGATTTTCTTCACTGTCTTCACTCCAAGAACTGCATTCACTTTCGGAATATGGCGTTAATCCTATCTCTACTCTGAGAACAACGGGTGCGCCCCAACTGTTAAACTCTGGTGACTTTGAGTAACTCTCGCCATATAATTGATGACCTTTCTGTGCAGCCATAGCCCACATATCTCGCCATCCGATCTGTGCGAACCTCTTTGAGCCCAACCTCTTCAACATTTCTCTGGTGGACTGTTTCATTTGAAAAGTTCCCTCGTCTTTGATGGCCATAATTATTATCCTTCCGTCGGAAACCATATTTACAAAGAGAGACATCGCTTCGTCTTCGTGAGGAGAATATGTGTCAAAGAGTCGCTGAGCCATCACTGAACCGGTTGATTGATGCAATACAAGAACATGAATTCCGCGCCCCTTTCCCTCATCCGAGTCGTCTAAAATCTAAACACAGAATAATAATTATTAGTAATTTACTGATTATTATTACTGAGAGTCTTACTGTAGTGCCATCGACAGTGACGGACACTCGTGACTGACTCGACAGGACTTCCACTTTGAGGAACTTATTGGAGCTCTCCTGTAGTTTAAGACTATTGGGTCGGACTTCGTTTGCAGAGGAGTCGTCAGCTTTTGATAAAATTTAGGAAACATTTTAAATGAATATAACATATAATTGAAAAATTGATTTTACCATTAATTTTGTTTTCGTGTCTTAATCTCTGAGTGGTGTCGACTATGAACAGGATATTTATGATAACAGTTACCATTAAAATGACGAAAAATACAAACTGCGAACAAAAGAGAGATTACGACAAATGAGAAATTGATTAAAATTAGGAATTTATTGAATAAGAAGAAGAAAAAGTTTTGACAACTTTTCCCATTCAATGATTTCTTTTGAATTCTTTCAAACAAATAAAAACAGAATAATAATAGGAATGTCATTGAATGGGAATCCCAAACAATACCAATACTATCAATATATACAACAAAGGAGTCGTTAGAAATCATTAATTAAATGTGTTATGAGTTGCGATGTTTGGACATTAGTCTTAATGGCCACAAATGGCAATAAAATTATCGTCTCTATTGTTATCTGTTTAGCATTTTATCAATAGGTCTGTCATTAGTTTTGCGATCCCTTTGCGGCCACAAAAACTGTTAATACAAATCGCTTTACATATGTTTGCCATTCGGTTGACTGAATGACAAAACATTTCTGAACAGAATATTATTGTTCTCCTATTCTATGAGATAATGATTACAACCATTTGTTCGTCCATTAGATGACCACACAATTGGACACAAGATTGCATTCAATTCCTGTCTTCCGTTCAATCATTCTATTTATTCGTTACAAACGATAAGAATATCGCAAATAAAAGACTATTTATATCACAAAAATTAAATACATTTTTCTATTATACCCGTCCAGACATCGAATCTAATGTTTTTTCATTAATGCCTTACCCCTGAAGGGAACAGTCATAAAGAATATTATATATTAAGGATATAAGGATATAGGTCTGCAATAGCTGTGCAATGACTGTGCTTTATATGGCTTTATATGGTTTAACAGATTATATAACTTTACTATAAATTCATATAAAGCAAAGAATTTAAGAAACTCACATATAAACTAGCAAATTTAACCTGTCTAATATATTCAAACCAATAAAACTTCTTAAATTAAATTAAATTAAAAGCAAATTTGACAAGTTTAAATTAGATTAATTGCCTAAAAACATACTAAATTTTAATCAAAATATAACATGTTTAAATTACAATTTACAGGCTTCCCAGCTTAAAAATAATCTGATTAACAAGTTAATTTTCTAAACCAGCGAAGCGGGGAGAGAGAGAGAGAGGGGGGGGTCTTCTATTCTGAAATAGAAAGGCATGTCTTAAACCATCCTCAAAATTATAACATCCCTGGTTCTAATAACCAAGGATATTTAAAATCAAATTAAGAGCTGAAATAGTGGCGCAAATACATTTAAATAGCGTGACTAAAAAGTAAAATGATCAATATTAAAAAGGGATAAGACTAGAACTAGAGTTTTAAAATTGAACAAAATTGGAAGTACCTTGCCTCTCCAATAACATAGTATATTTATATAATGATTGATAACAAGGATATTGAGCCACAAAAAAGCCAAAGTAGAGAAAAGCTCTTTATATGATGAATAATAAGAGCCATCAAAAGCCATAATTTGTCCGATAGATCATTACTGTGGCTAATATTGGCTAATGGTTCGGGAAATTAGCACTTTTTGAATATACATTTCATGAATAATAGAATTCCAATTAAATCGAAACCATTAGTGAAAAAATTCATTTATTATTATTATAACTCATATATAAAAAAGTTATTGACTGAAGTAATACCAAAATATTGGAACAAATATAATATCAGTCTTTGCTTTGCGGACACATATCAATAGTAAATCCTTTCGGATGACAATAAAAATATTATATTATGTTATATTTAATAATTGATTTGAATTTATGACATAAACAGTGGACAAACTGTGCTGGGATTGCCTTTTATAGGAACAATAAAATTTTGATTTATTTGACTAAACTTTTTGCTCTGAAACTACCAAAAAACAGATAAATTATCAAAACTAAGCCATATTTAGTGAGCAATAAGCGAATGTCTGTGCCATTGGTTGTGCACAACTCAACTATAACCAGGGATTTGTTATGGTAATTTTTGTGCCTATTCTTTACACATAGCAATGGCTCACAATTCTGCGGATAAATTCTGGTTAAGGCTTTAATCTGACCGACTCTCTCATCATTTTAATGACAGTTCAAATCGCACCGCATGTGTTGTAAGGCCTTCGAAAAACTCCTGACAAATATTATTTAGTATTTGGGATAGGATTTCATATCTTCTCATATAATAAATGGCATAAAAATTATGAAAACACTCTTAACAGTCAATTATATAAATGAAAAATATTTTCATTTGAAATAAATACGAAAAACAATTTCATATTTCATTTCCGTAAAAGTATTCCTCTATTAATCATAAAACCATATGAATCGCGAATATTATGAAACTCATACCCAAAGACTTAATTAACAATAGTTTTAATGGTATTTCACATTAATTATTGATAGCACGGGTTTGCAGACTAGTGTTTGCAAACTCTTCTCTAAACATTGCAATAGAGTTATGGGAATTGATTTTTCAAACTGCTGTTAGTCGAGTACGGCAGCCAAGGGGGTAGTTTACCCACAATCCCATGGGAAATGCTTACAACTGGGAAGTGATACCCATTAGACAAAACTCATTAGATTCGGACTTTGTTTGGAGTTTAATATTGAAAGCGATAAACCCTTTATTTTTGGAACAGGTGATTATTAAAATGACAATATATGACAAAATTTCTGATTTAAATAAAACAAACTTGGTAATACGTACTTGCAAGACCTTTGCGATCATCTTTCTCGGCATAATTGGCGTGAAAAAGAATGTAGGACTGGTACTGATTAAGTTGATGGATGACTGGTGATGGTAGTGGTGATGATAACTGGATGATCGCCTTCCACTTCCATTTAATGAAGGCAGAGAACGGGCCGGACGTAACGCATACATGCCTTAAGTCTTCAAATTATTTGATGCCTTATATATAGTGAAGATATTTAACACTATATATGAAAATCCTGTCTTCAAATAGAAAGACACAGAATATTCTATACAAAGAATGCGATTTCTGTCAGTTGTTTATCGGCCAAACATTCTATATATGAATATAATACTAACGATTAGGACTTCATATACCAGTGTTCGCACAAACAGTTGGCTGTCATATCTGTAATCATGAATTATTTAATCAATAAAAATCAATTTTCGTAGAAAAAGCCCAATAAAAAAGTCAAATAAAAATAGTTTCAATCAATCAAATACTCAAAAACACAGCAAAAGGTATTTATAAATCACTTTTTGTTTCGCTCACAAGTCGTCAATAAATCAATTAATTTTGTTTTTGATAAACGACTTTACCTTTGATTCAATTCAATTTGATTTTAAATTTTGTTTTTTTTGTAAACAACAAGTTATGTCTCATTACAAGGAAAGGAAAGGCGTTTCGTTTATCAATTGTGAAAAGAGTTTCCATTCATGACTCGGGTTACAGTTTTCAGAACTGATCCATTAAATTAGCTCACGTTTCGGTAGGGGCTCTAAGATGTCTTCTTAACTTAAAATGAAAGCACTCAAGGTAAAACTTTTTTATGAACCCCTTGGCCACAGCATTCAAATTCAAATATAAAAGGCATTAAAAATAAATATTCATATTGTGATCATTAAAACAATTTCTTCAGAATTTGATCTAAAAATCAGATAAATCTAAATATTTTTGTTCCCAAAAACATAAAAATATTGAAATGATTTTCAAACAAATTGGTTCAATATTTTCGAAAAATCAAAATCTATTTCAAAATCCGAATAAAACTTTAAAATTCAAAAGAGGTTTGAATCAAATTCTTCAACATTTGTCTCATTATAGAAGATATTCGTAAATAAATTGATAAAAATTGAAGACATCTCTTGTTTTTACCGATAATTTTGAAGATAAATTATTTAGTTTCAAACTAATTGCCAATAATAACAATAATAACAAATATATTGAATTTTCTTCTCCTTCTTCTTCCACTTAAAGCTATTCAAAGAATGAAACTCAAGACTTGTTCAACAGTCAGTTCCTTAACGGAAAACAATACAAAACTCTTCGCCAAATGTTAGCTCTGAAGACATGAAATACTAACGAATTATCGATCTCTGAATTCATTGCTATCTTCAGTTAAGATAAATAATAGCAAAACCAAATCCATTCCAATATTTATCATTTGTTTTCATTACTCAATAAATACAATTAAATAAAAATTTCATTGAAAACCGGATTAAAAACCAATAATTCTTTTCACATAAAAATCAATTCCTAATATCTACTGTTATTTTTGTGATATAATTGCGAAGCAAAGGCTATAAAAACCAAGAAAAACTAATAAAATAAATAATTTACCTGGAAAGTTGTCTTTTCCAAGCAATCGATACTAACAATTGAATTATTGATCGGAAACTAATCCCCAAAACAATTATTTATTTATTAATTTTATGGAAATTAGAAGTAAAACTCAATTAGGCTGACATTCTTACAGGAATCCCAAATTTAATTGGTCTGGGCCACACTTAACCTGGTCATTCCTAATTCAATCAAAACTACTCTGGAAAGGGTATACACAGAGAGGATTCTCTTAAAACATGATTACATTAACCAAATTTCTAATCCATTTCATTAAAAGTCTAATAAATTATTGAATAACTCTTTCATGAATTTTAATTTTTATAATCAATTATTTATAACACGAGTTATAGTAGTTTTGTCCGCAAATAACAGCGAAACACAAGATTTTTCACATTTTTGTTTAATATTGAGTTCATTAATCATTTCAACAGAAAAAATAAAAATTCATTTCAAATGCAAAATACATTATATTTTACAACAAAACTAATTATGTCTTTGTTTTCCTGTTATTCATATTTTTCTTCATATATCTTAAGAAAATTACAACAAATCTTAAATGAAATAAAAGTTTGGGTCAAAGAAAACAAATAAAAGGATTCATTACTCGACGAAAGAATGAATGCATTTATTTATTTATAAGTTTGCGAGTCTTCAGAATGTATTAAATTTAAGCCAAGAATACTTTGAATTCTAACAAAAGAGTGAATGAAATACTAATTATTCAACAAAAATAATACTAAAATTCTTAAACAGAAGTAAAGATTTAGAAACTAGCAAATTAATTATTCAGAACACGAATTGCAAGAATATTCACACAATAAAATCAATTATAAGAGTAAGCCATGCCAATTTTTTGACTCAAGCACATCCATGAATATGCATAAGTATAACAACTTTCACGAAATTTATTTATTTATTTGATTGCATACAAAGTCATCATTTTTCAAGACATACAGCCTTTAAAAGAAAAACAAAAACCCATTGAATCCAATTCTTATCGACAAATAACACAACTCTAAAGAAATTGAGTAAATTCTATATCAGTCGCAATCCGAGCAAAAATAAATAAACAGAAGGAAAGACAGAGAATAGCACTTCACAAGTATTTCCCATTTGAAACACAAATTGAATCAACAAAACAAAGAAAAACTGATGAATAAAATTGTAAAGAATTCGCTCAAAATTGGATACAAACGATTCGTATGGAAGTGTCGACCAATTTATTCCTAACCTGAAGTCATTTTTAGACAAATACACACTTTCTTAACACAAGAGCCCATAAAATACAATTGAAATTTTAAAAAATAATGTAAATAATAAAACCAAATGGTTATTATTCAATAGAGACGAATAAAAGAGTGAAATAAGTGATTCAAATGGACATAAATTATTGCATTTAAATCTCTTCAACAGTTTATACAAAGAGTTTTATTTCAAACAAATGTGTGAATTGTCTTCAATTTCATTAAGAATAGTGAGAAATATTGGACCAAAGGGTAGAGTAGACCAAAATAATAGCAACTTAGGGCTGAGTGCAGTTATAAATTAGTGGCTGCTCTCAGGCATACTTTGCTTTTCATTTTAGGAATTTCTTCACATTTTTTTTGCAGAGAGAGAGAGAGAGAGAGAGAGAGAGAGAGAGAGAGAGAGACCAGAAGGAACCAATTTCAATTCAACTAGTAAAGTCACGTTCACAAACTTATATAAATGTTGTCTCTCTGTGGAAGTCATAGTCTTAGAAGGAAGGGCTTACAACACTTGTGTAACAATATTCTATGTTGTGCTGAATAGTTGCAATAAATTGTTAGCGAAACACACATTTCCTTTATTAGAGCGACGACCACACAATTCAGTACCGACTTTCAGCTACTCTATTATTAATCCAAATGTTTTTATATAAATTAAAAGTCTAACTGAAACTCAAATTTCGTTCAGACTTTTACACGACTCGAGAGTATTATTCTCTTCACTTCTTAATTAAGCCATTATTTTCTTAAATGTTTTTTCTCTTTTTTAACCATAATTTTCCTCAAAAAAAAGTTGAAAACGAAAGCAAAATATAATTAATTTCATACTTAAACTCAAACTTTTTTTTAATATACTTAACAAAAACACCATTTATTTAATCCAAACAATGTTTTCACGAAATTAACTGCAATTTGTTTGAAAATTAGTACATTTTTACTACATTTGCAAACTTTAAACCATTAGAAGGCTATACTAAGAGCTGTTCCTCAAAAGTGAAAATATTTAAAAGGGAGAGTATTTTACAAAAAAAATCAATGAAAACAAAATAAAAATGTTATGTCTTTCAACTCAAAAGTGTATTGAATTTCTTTATGTGTGAGAAATGATTTTGAATCAAATGTTAGTTAACACTCTCTCTGACAAGTATTTTGAGTAATCATATAAAAAGTCAATTTTGTTTGAAGAAATCCAATACTAGAGCACTGGTATCACATATTCATTGGTTAATGGCTAAAAATATAAACTCATTTTTTTGTGAGCACAGAATAACATCTGGTCTTCACTGAGAAAATGATCGAAAAACTTACAAATTTATATATAAGTTATATATAAACTCATCTATTAGTCAGTCATATAAAAGAGACGCCACATATATATATAAAATAATATATCCGTTCAAATGAGAGGGAAAGGGAGTCTTTAAATGAATTTTGGACTGACTTTTAGCACAAGTGCTAACTTATTAATAGAAAGAAGAGAAGAGTTTTTTACATTAATGTCTGATTTGTCTGACAAACAAAATAAATAAACTCAAAACTTTTCGGTTTCGCTTCACAACACACCACACATTTAAGAAGAAGAGGTCTTTCCTTTCAATTATTGAGTGAGATATATGAAAAAAGGAGGCGTTTTATTACTTCAATAAATAATATTTTAAGAACTCTAATAAGATATGAATATTCTTGAAGTGAATACTAAACTCAATGAATAATTCATTGCAAATATTATTATTCAATATCTTCTTCAACAACAATAAAGTACCGAAACTTTTCAGGAATTTTCATTTAATTTATTTTTTTCACTTTTCACCAGTTATTAAATGTTATCTAGCAAATTCAATATTGATCGAAACACGAAATACAAAACGCCTCAACTATTACGATATGATATGAAAATACCAGAGACTTCCCACTATTTATGGCTTTACTTAACCATCGACTGACTCCAACGGATAAATAGATAATTATTTTCTTTAATAGACAGACAATAGAAGAGAACAAAAGAAATTGTTTTCTTTCGGCGGAACGACATATAAAAAGTGATCAAACAGTAGAGTAAATGGCAAAAAATGGTTGCTTTGGACACAAATCGAAATTTTTTGATCGTTTATAGCCTTTTGGCTGAAGTGATGCCCAAAAAGAAAAATAATGTGCGAACACTAGCGATGGGTTGCCTATAATGTTAGTTATGTAGAGCATCAAAATCAGAGTCCGGTCCAGTCGTTAATCTATTTTATCAGTTGCTAACATCGTATTCGCAAAAATCAATCAAAGCGTAAGGGGATGTCCACCATTGTATAGGCGATCTACTGATAGACAATAGTCGATGAAGACTTGGCTCAAATGTATTACTAACTGCCAGCGCACTGACTGTCGGTTCTCTACTTACAGCTGTCGCAACATAAATATATTTTTTATCAGTAGAACAGCACAAGAAATGCGGACCCAAATGAACCGAAAGATATGAAAGATGTGAAAAATATAGTGATAGACATAAAGTTATGTTTAATATTGAATGCAATAACATTCTCTTCATTCTGTGCGCTCTTTGATATGATGTGCGGAAAATATCGTTTAAGAGATGACTTTTATATCTTTTTTGAAATTTTCATCTTTTTATTCATTGAATGAATTCACAAAATGTTGAAAATATAGAAAAAATATCAAATTTCAAAACATCCGTCAATTTTGAAATAACCTTGAAATTCTACAACAAATACAATAGGAATTTTCAAATAAGCTGAAAGTAATCCTGTACAAACATTATACACATTGAGTAGAATAGAAACATTATGAAGCACCAAGCTAATCGATAAAAATTATTCCTTCAAACAAAATGTTTCTGAATTGAAGCCAAACATTGTATACGAAAATAGAAATATTCTTAAGTACTATAAGAGTGAGTAAAGAAGTTTTCGCAACATTTACTTTTGGAGTCAATTTTCAATTAAGCGAAGAACTGCTGCTCTTAACTCCCGAATCCAATAAAAAGCACTTCCACTCATATGATGTGCCCTTTAATTGGCAAAAAATGTTGGAATACATAGGAATATATATTCTATTCATACGAAAAATATCTAAAAAATATGCAAACATTGCAATTATGTCGAGACAACCATTGGTTTAATTATAACTGAAATTATGAGAGGAAATGCATCGTTGAAAAAGTAACGACTGTTTGGGAGCGAAATAAATAAATTTTAGACATTATCTCAATGCTAACCATTTCCTCCTAATCTAAGAAATTGAAGAAATATAATGTTTTTCATCTCAACTCTTCCCTCATATGAGATGCCATTAAAATTAAATGTAAGGACTTGAATGACATGAATGTCTCCTTCTATTTATGTCTAAAACGTGGGACAAAACTAGAATTACTTCAGACATAATCGCGAGTTTGACATCAATTAAACAAATGAGTTGTCATTTCATGTGATTCTTCTTCATTAAAGACAAAAAATATTTTAATTAGTCTTTTAGTTTGCATTTTGTTATTCAATTTTATTGTTAACTATCATTAAAAATTTAGAGTGAGAAAGGTCAGAAAATTTTATCAAACAGCACATCGCAGCCATTTAATTAATCATCCTGCTAAAATTAGCTCTTATTTAGTCAGAAAATAATTGAAAAATAAATGAGAACCAAATTATTTAATCAGATCGCAAACTAAACAAAACTCACATTTAATGGGTTTTAAAAAATTTATTTTCTGTTGTTTTATATTTTTATCGCTATTTTTATAACTTAAATAACATTTTATGAGTCAAACAATATTTGATAAATCATTGGTTGAAAAGTAATATTCAAAGAATGCAAGAATCATTGAATTTGAAAAAGAAATGATTGAAATTGAGAGCACTGAATAAACGTCTAATGCATTAGAAATTGTTTTGTTGTTATGTTTTGTGTTTAGGTCTTACCTACAAATAATACAACACAGAATCGGAGAACCGATTTTCCATTACATATACATTAAGACAATCATATCTTATATCAGGTCTGAAGAGTGAAGTCATAAGTTTATTCTGTGCCAAATGTTAGGCCAAACATAAAAAATATATCGAAAATTGAAAATTTCAGCAAAAAATGAAAAATAAAGACAAACAACAGAAACGCTAAACAGAAATCAAAAGCATTTTTTCTTTTGCTTAAAACCTTTCCCTCTATCTATAAGTGAAAGTAAAATGCACTCTCTCTTTCTCCTGGTCTCAAATGATTTATGAATATTATTAATAATATTTTTAAAATTTATTCAACAAAAAAAAAGATTGGATTTCCTAAAAGTAATTCCTTCCAAATTTTATTCCTCACTAAACAAATGACTTTCATAACAATTATTACCGAAAAAAATGAGAGCATTTCGAGAACTAAATTGTATGGATTTTATGCATAACACAAATAAATCCATTGAAAAGAAAGGTTGGAATATAAAAAACGAGAGCAAAAGTGCGTGAAAAATATGATCTGAGAGCAAAAGAGGGGATTCATTGGTGCGAAACAAAAACAAAAGTGTATTTCAAGTGTTTGATTCGCATTGGATTGCACTCAACGACAGACACTTCAATGAAAGGGTTGGCGGCAAAAATGCTTTCATTACAGAATATATTCTGTGCTCCTCAAGTATCCTAATATTTGTCTAGTTGCATTAAAATTTTCCCTCAAAGACAACTTGTATTTATCAAAAACTAATGGCTTTTGATTTTTGGCTCTGATTTCAAATTCAAGTCAAAGAATTCCTAATTAAATGTTTATAAACTTTTTCGGAAATTCAATACATTTCCCCTTCGTTTAAACAAAAGGTTACCAAAATATTTATGAAAAGGTGAGCACATGTTTATTATTCTTGATCTCAAATTATGTGAGTCATGTTTAGCTTTCGGGTTCTGTCAGTAATTCTGTGCTCAGGAATAGTCTCAATGTTTTAATCGACTCTTGACTCCAAAAACGCAATCAATAGTCAATCGTTTAAAACATTTGTTTCAATGTTTTCAATGTTAGACTCAATTAAAACGAAAACAATTTTCAATTAATTGCTTTCGAGAGAAGTCACGAAAAAATGTGAGACAAAGATATTTTCCGCGGAAACTAATGAAATACTTTATCAAAATTGATGATAATTTGGTTCTAGCTCATTATCAGAACGAATATAATAACCGTAATAAACAAAAGATGAAAATATCGTGAATTTCTCAAAACAATAGCAAAATATTTTGGTTGAAAATATGTTTTTTATTACTTTATATCCAATTAATTTGGATTAACTGTAAAACAAACAAAACCTTCAGTTTTTTTCATAAACGACTTATATTTTATTATTAAAAAACTAATTTACGTTCAAATTATTGTTTAATTTTATGATTAATGTTGGGTTGTATTACAAAAACAAAAATTTTATATCAAAAATGATATCATTATTAATACATAAAATTTAATTCAAAGGGGGTTTCAAATTGAATTCAACGAATAATCGCAATATTTGCTCAAAAATTTTTCATTAAATTATTTTAATATTAAAAGTAAAGACAATTTAATAATAAATTCAATACACTTTTCAATTGAAAAGGGGTTTCCAACTCTATTCAGCAAAATCTCATCAAATATTGAATTAAAATTACAAAACATTTCGGTTTAATTCACTAAAAGTCTGATAAAAGTAGCGATAATTTTAACAAAAGTAGTCATTAAAAACCGAAAGTAAAGAATAAAATTCTTCGAAAAATTCAAATAAAATATAATTTAATCGAAAATTTTTGGCCAAAAATATAATTCAATTTGAAAAAAGTGATGAAACGGCAAATTCAAGTGAAAAGACTCTAATATATAACCAAAGGTTCAAAATAATAGGATTACTTGTTTGGCGTCACTTCATATGGCTTTTGATGCGTTAATATCTGCATTAGTCGAGCAAATAATCGGCTGAAAATTTTGACTTAAATGAGATACTTATTAAAAGGAGGTAATGAGCCAGCAAAATTTAATACTTGCTAGACTTATAAATCGGGCGCAAACCCAAAATACAGAGAATATTCATTGAATATTAAAATCACTTGAATTTCATCAGAGCTTTAACACTAACTTTCTTTCTAATGGAAATTTGCTAATTTATCCATTTTCTAACCTGGTAAATTGGTTTTTTCTTGAATGTTTCTTATTACAAGAGCATTAATTTTGATTGAAACAAAGTTTTTGATACTTTCTACTAAAGAACTCCACAAAAACTTTATATAAAAGTTTAAAATTTAAGCGTTAATTGAATGTAAAGATTGGAACTTACATTGAATTTCACAGTTGGGATCATCTCATGTCTTGATAATAGCCGGGTCTTAATGCCTTTAGTTATAAATGACGTGTCTGTAAGAAAAATAGAGATAATTATAATAACGAATTGAATCAAATATTTCATTCAAATGAAAATTATTATAATTAAAAATTTTAAAAATAATGAAAATCAAAATCCATTCAAAATGATTCTCCATATAATTACAGCTCAAACACTGACAGAGGGATCGATTTGAAGCTCAGGTTTGTTATTCTGAGCGCACGACTTGTATTAAAATCTTAATGAATACAAAAATACTTTCATCGATTGGACAAAAACATTAAAAACTTAATTAATGTACAAAAAGGCAGACATTAATACAATGATTAACAAAATGATTAAGAGTATTCATCTTTGCATTGCTTCTGAAAAATTCTAATCTATGAAAACTTCTTGAGTAACACCGGGTGTATAACATGCGAATCCATTTGACGTCTTATTGATAGTGTATTTAATAGTGTGTCAGAAGTAAGCACTCAATAAATCACTGAAAGAGATCCCAAAGTTTACTCTACTATTAGCTCAAGAATATAGCACAGAATGAAGAAAACAGCTACAAAAAGGAAAGGGCTGTAAAAACGCACAATCAATACAGTTATGCACATCTCATGTATAGACAATGTCTGTCTCTTTCATTGATTTCGATGAATAAAATGATTAGAGAGAGAAATGCATCAAAAAACTAACTATTCATTAAGACTATACACTCAGACATCATATTCTGTGCTCTAATATTAGATGTGGTGTCAAATTTGATTTATCGGACAAAAATAAACACAAGAGAAGAGTGAGGGAAGTGTTTGCGAAGACAACAAAATTAATGATTTTTGACATAAATATTATTCTTATTATATTTTGATTTAAATTTATACCCATTTTATTAAAATTATTTACATTTTGGTTGCAATTTATGCCATAGTTTTCATCTAAGAGTATATTTTATTTAAATTATAATAAATTCATAATTTTTTCCAAAACTTATTTTCCATTTCTTATGTAAATAGGAGTTGAAATTTATTGCTAGGATTTATTTTAATAAAAAACGACCTAAACACAAATGAATTATCACTTTAATACTTAGATATATGATTATGTATTTCACAATTATCATCAAATTACACAAAAAATGCACTTGATCAATTTATTTGGATATTAAAACTTTTTTTGAATGAATTAATTCTCTATTTAAAAATAAATCATTAAAATCATTATTTTGGATACCAGTGCTCTAACGAATATTGCATACCAAAAGGGCATTGCTAAATTATTCATTCAAAAAACTTTTAAATTATTCATAATAGAATTACCAAGTTACAAGTCTAAATTTAGATCAAATTTATTAATGAAATAATAGTAAAAATATTACACATGAAAAAGCTAAGAAATGTCCTTGCCCAATTGATTTTAAAAGCCTTTGAAATTTATTCACAGATAGAGTGCAATCAAAAATTGCTTGGTTATTCCATATGCAAACAAATGATTCTAAATCATCTGAATTAGGATCTATTAAAACTTAACATTAAGTGATGATTATTTAAATTTAAATTTTTAAACTAACGAAACAGTTCTCACAATTACTCTGAGCAACACATTTATTCTGAATTTTGAGTGAGGTATGTCCTCTAACAGGTTTACAAAACACTAATTGTTAGCACTTTTTGTAAAATCCAGACCACTCTTAACACAAATAATATAATCAATGATTAAAATTTCATTTAAATCCAGTTTTTTTGTTAATTATTAAAAGTTATTACTTGAAGTGAAATTCCAATCACTCATCCATCGACTCAGTCCTGACTTGAGATGAGTTAAACAAAATTAAAGTTTATATAATACTAATATTTATTACTCAACTAAATCGTCACGACTTGGAGTTCAGGTTTTGATCCATTTTTCAGACATATTTTTGAAAATTTTTGCGACAAAAAAAAATATTTTAAAATTAATTTAAGACATAATTTAAATTCCAGTTAAAGAAAAAATTTGCTTCACTTTTAAATTTTATTTATAGTGAGAGACGAGAGTCAGAGTCAGACCACACATATATTTTAGGCACAAAATGTATATAAACTTCAAACAAAAAACAGCAAAAAAATGTTTATTTATCGATAACTTATATTTATAACACCTCTGAGATGAATGAAACGATGAAAATAAATGAATCATTGTTTTCAGAGGACATGGCTTTTGGATTGCGATTTATGAGGAGAAGTGCCTCTCATTTGAGATATAGTTTGGCGTTTGAGGCAAGTGTTGGGAATGTCTCAAAAGACTAATAACACATTTCTGGTTATCGTATAAGTTATACATTTGGGCCATATTTGAGAGAAATTCATAACAAATAAAAAACTGAATCTCAATATTGCAGTACTTTATTCCGGGCCTAACATTCAAAACAACAATTTAACAAAACCAGAGCCCAGACTATCAACAAATCTCATCGAAAATATTAATATATTTCAAACAAAATCATAATATAATTAATTTGATTTTTGATGCGATAACTCAAAAACTATGGTTTCAATCATTGACTATTTAACAATGAGGGCGGTAGGGTGGAGCTCACAAGTTTTCACTTGATCAATTAAAGATAATCCAGCAACTTTTCCCAGAATTAATCAATTAAAAGCACAAATAAAAAAAATATTGAGTTAAATAACCCTTTAATCAGCAAAAAACAAAAAACTTGTAATAAATAATAAAATTCAATAAACATTTTATTTTTATCTGACATTTCAATTTCACCCTGTTCATATCTCATACACAAAGGCATACTTTGATAAGAAAACATAATTTTCTCGTCAATTAAACGTTTGAAACGACAAAGATTTATAAAATACAAAAAGTGTGATCTAATTCTTCAACCCGTTGTTATGATTTGCATCTCTTCCTTCACATCGCATGTCTGAGCCTTCCGGAAGGGCTGATTGTAATAACATTTGAATTATATAAACATAGAAGAGTTATACGAATAAATAGAAAGCTAACAATTCTTATACTTTTGCCATCACTCGAGTGGAAAGGGAATGCATTGGGCGTGAAATATAAATATATAAAAATATATGCATTATATGTATAAATATTCTATGCCCTCAATGCTGGCTATCCATAAACTTATTCATTCAAAACTATTCTTCAGTCTTCTCTTATCTACTCATTTATATAAGAGAGTTGTCAAGAGACAAAATTATTCAAGTAACCATGTACAACTTCAACCGAAACAATCAAACGTTAAAATAACGGAAGATTTTTTATACAAAAAATATCAAAAAGAAAAATGAGCTTCACTTTGGATTCCCAGCACTAAAAGAAAGTTTCAAGAGTGGAAGGCTATGAATTTGTTAGGTATGGGTCTTCACATGTCATATATTGTCAGACGAAAAGACATCTAAACGACAGAAACACCGATAGAGTCGACAGATATTTTGAATAATAAACTTTAGGCCAAGAAATAGGAGAAAATATTTTGAGCGTTACATACAAGCGATGAATGCATTGAACCTTTTTCTTCATACAATTGAACTTATGATCAAATATTTTTCAAATATGGGAGAAAAATAAAATCAAACTTCTATTCCCCGTTCCCTCTATAGCTGTTCACTCGTTTAACCTAAAAATTGATATCAGTTTTTAGCTATAAAGCGAATAAAATGACATTTCTTCTATTGAATAATGATAACCAAATAGAAAGAGAGACGCTTTGATGTCTTATCTCTTAAACACATTACCGAAGAAGAATCGATGCATTTGTGGAACGCATCCACGTATTAATCAATGACACTAACCCACCAAGGCAATGGCAAAACATATATATATATTATTTCAGAATAAAATTATTTAAACTCAAAATTAATGCGACTATTATTCAAATGATTCGTTTTCTTATTTATTTCTATTGAATGGCAAAAACATATATAAGTTTTAGATTGAATTCAATCCAGTCTTCAGAAGTCTATAAATCTAAAGGCATTAAATAAGATATATAACAGAGAAGAAAGTGATTATTTTCTGTCCAAATGGAAATTTTATTCAATAGATTCCTTCACTATTTGTCTAAACACCCAAAGAATATGCCGAAGAATCTCTTCTCCTCTAATAATTCAAAAAATCATATCCAATGGGAGAACAGAATTCCCTTCTCTTTTGCCATAAATGCAAATACCAAGCAAACAGATAAATTGAAAAAATTCAACCAAGATCAAGGTATTTAAGTGAATTTCATAAAGATATCAAGGAAATCTACTAAAATTGTTTTATAAAAGATATATAAAATTCAAAGATTAGAATAAAATTTTTATTTTATGTTTATTATTGTCTGTATAGAAGAGTTTCAAACAAAGGAAATGTATGTTAAATATTTATTGAACTAAATTTCAAAGTAGACTATCCCTGAAGGCAACATGATCTTGGCCACTTTTGAAAGTGAAAGCCAGTTCCCAACAGTATTATTGATGTACTGCAATATTCAGTAGACTATGCACTCAATGATAATGTTTGTGAAGAGAGAATTGTTTGCGACCATCGCTTCATAATAATGTTGGTAACACCCAGTTGTCAAACCATTTGACTTTAGCTATCGGTGCCAATAGCCATGAATAGTGATACTGACATCAATTGCAACTGATAGGACTTGAGCTCTAGTGCTGAACTCAACTACAGCATAATCATCGCATGTCGTCCTCTGATTGAAAGAGATATCAAACACTTTTTGGGCCAAAAAATAATAATAACTTATTTTCAAAAGTTTCTCGTATTTGTCAAACACTTGTTTACCAAAAGAAAGTCTTCAATTTTAAAGAAGTATTATATAAATAATTTGAAATACTTTCCCAAAAAATGTTTTTATCTAAAAGTTTTGAAATTTTAAAAGGTTTTTGAATTAATTGACAGACAATTCTCTCAAATATGTCATTATTTTTAGATTAAATTAAAATTTCATTCATTTAATGCTATAATTAATGTTTGGAAAGAAAAATATATTATAAAAGGGATAATGGATTATATCATATCAATTAAAGACAGTAATGCATTAAATTCTTTGCTGAATTAATTAGTACCAGGGACGCACAAAGGGTATTAATTAATTAACTTGTCTCAAATCAGGAAAGTAGCATGAAATGGTAATTCAAGCCCAATTTTAACAAGACAAAAATTAGTTTAAGGCGACATTTGCAAAAAAGCAAGATAGACTAATAAAGTAGATAATGAGAAAGACCTTGCTAACGCCCTTTAGAGCTTATGCTATATTTGGTTAATTTGAATTCATTATAATTCATGAAAAATGTTGAACACTATTAAAATTAAAATCGTTTTTGGCTTAACATCAGTGAAGAGACGGACTGACAGCTCAATGAAAGTGAAAACTAGGCTTACATTTAATGGCTTTAATTTAAATTTAGTTCAACATAAGAGCGATGAACTCAAACATGTATTTTCCATAACTGACACTCCTTTCTCTGAATAAAAATGGATGTCCAAGACATACACCCGTACAATGATCTTTGACAATTTAATTCAATAGATTTTCATTAATTCCATGTAATTAAATGCGATAATGACTTTTCGAGTAAATTACTTAAACTGATTTCAGTTTCAGTGAAATAATTTGAGTTCACTACGGAATAATCACATCCTATAATCTTGTTCATCTTTGACAAGAATATCTGAGTAAATATTTATGACTTCTGTGTCAGACATCAAGAGATTTATTGTCTTCTTATGAAAGGTATGCAAATATTGGCAATAATTTCTTCAACTGTCTTATCGCTAAAAATTTAGATAAAACTTTTCCATTATTAACAAAATTTATGACAATTTTAAACAATTCCTCTGAAACTTGAGATTCACTTTACACTTGACATCATTCCAGAAATATTTGAATTTTTGCTCATTTTTTACTACTTTTTCCATCTTTTTATAAAAGAGTAAAACAGATCACAAGTTTTCGATTATATTCTTTAAAATTGAATTTTATTTCTGAATATTTTCAGAAATATTTGAGCGAAAAATCTATTGTTTTGTATGGCATTCCTCTTCAGAAGAGCGCATCTATCGGTCAATAGCTTCAGATCTGCTTCAATACAATTACATAAATAAATAGATAACGAAAATATCGAACTTTAGATCAATGGCCCGAACCACTCGACCTCATGTCTGAGCTCTACTCAGGAATTTTGATCCGACAACAAATTATTTATGCAAATCTTGGTTAAGAAGATTTCAATAGTAGTACTTCTGAACACAAATCGTAAGCAAACAAACAAAACATCGAAACCAAAGTCTATATCTCTGAATGAAAAATGAATTCAGAGTGAAATGAACTGAATTTCCATTTCATTCGGAATACATTTGCAATTAAACGGCTCTCCAACGGAAAGACATAACTAATTCTCTGTATTAAATGAAAACTAAATGTAATGAATGAGTGATTATTAGAGAAAAATATAAACTAATTTACAGAAGAGTTATATCATTAACACTAATAACTCATTATTCGAGATATCATTTCAAAAGTTATACCAAAATTTCGGACACAGAATAAGATCACATAAAATAGATTAATTAGAAGAGAAATTCATATAAACTTCATAAACAGTTTATGAACAATAATAGGCTAACATCTGTTCAAAAGCTCCAGAAATTATTGATCGCAAGCATTGAGTTAACGAAAAACTTTTTGTTAGAAATCAAAAGAAAATTTAATAAAAATTTGTTTGTTTAGCGAAACAAGTATTGTGTGAAAAGTGATAACACAATAACAAAATTATAATATTATGTAAATTTAATCCACGAAAACTTTAGGAAAATAGACGACCAAAACATTGGATTACATTCACAGCTAATTAAAAACAAACGAAAATTGTAGAGAAATAGTATTTAATTCGCGATAATAATATACGTCTACCCGCGCCTTAACACTTGCAAACTAGGGTTGGTGTTGGGGTAATCAAGAGTGATCAAACCAGGAAATATCCAAGTCAATTTTAATCACATAAAAATGACATGTTTTGATTTTTTCCACTAAATTTCTACAGATTTCATCTAGATTCAATCGAAAAACTTCAATCAACTTATTTTTTGTGATTCACAACTAATCAAACCACAAACTACCTATCCCAGTCAAGCCCTAATCCTGATGAACCTGGCCTTCCCATTGAGCATATCGTACAAACCATTTCCATTAAAGTTCATTATCTTTTAATACATATATTTAGTATAAAACTAATCAAACGCTCAACTAATGGAACCGATGGAACCGTCACTCGTCTAAACAGACATTGAGTGCTGAGTGGAAGGGATAAAAATCAGGGAAATAGAAGAGAGTTAACAAAACATGATATCCAGCAACAAAATCTAATTTCATGCTATTCTTGAGATTCAAATAAAATAACAACATTTAAGAGGAAAACCATTAAATACTTGAGGAAAATATAATAAAATTATTAAATTAATGTTAATTTTTCAAAACATATTTCATAACTCAATTGAAAATTATATGTAAATGAAATAAAAATATTAATCAAATCCAATAATAGAATAATAAATATTAAAATTTACGACTCATTTATATTTATTCAAATAAATACTCGATTCGTTGCATATGTCTTATAATAATAATCTATGAAATATATCTTAAAATTATATGTTTTGAATACAATCTTCAATCCGATCAGAAAAACAAAAATTAAATTTTTATTAAGAAAAATAATCTTAAGTTAATTCAAAATTCAATTACAAGTTATAACGGTTTAAACTTAAAAGTAGTGATGTAAATTTCAGTGAAATGATCAAACCAGAGTGAAATTTCAGTGAAAGCTTCGTAATGAAGTGAAAGCT
>JAQFZI010000201.1:0-20962 GCA_034695605.1 Eupelops occultus | reverse complement strand
AAAGAATTGGATAATTGATGCAATCAATGAATTCTCGGCTGACTTTCATTGAATTCATTAATGAAATTCAATTGATTTTAATTTAATGTTTGTATTAGTTTTGTAAACCTATTTCTATTAATTCTGTGAAAGCAATCAAAATAATTAAATGAGTTTTGAAATAATGTGAATATAGTCTCAATACTATATTAATTAATTATTAATATAATGAATGAATAAACAAACAAATAATGTAATGTATTCCACATTTTATACACAAATCATTTTATTCAACAAAACAAACAAAAATGTTTGAAAACAACGATTAAATTGGATTTGGAATAAATACATAAATAATTTGAAGTTCAGAATTTATCGATAAAAAGTCTAGAATCAAGATGCTCGATCACCCTGATAATATAGCCTGTAAGATAGCAAGGTTCAATTAATGATTCAGTAAATGAGAAAAACTTTCTTCAACTCTATGAACCATTAATTTGTAAATAATATCATTTATTTTTAGAAATTACTTATTTTGAAAGATTTATTATTGTTTTAATCCAAATATAAGATGAAGTTTGGGATATGGGGTCGAAAACATTTAAAACTATAACATTAAGACCATTATTAGTAACAATAAATTGTTATTCTTATCGATTTAATCGACACTTCTTTAAATCTGATTTAGAGATTGAAAGGTTAGATATAAATAGAGCGAAAACTCATATAAATTATTCGAAAAAAATTATAATTCAATTCAAGTCAACGATTTGTATCACAATATGAATGACCCGAATATCATGAAAATGCAATACATTTTGTTGTAAATATTTAATGATTATCTGAATAACTAATGTATGAATCGAGTAATTCATAAAAAGCCTAAATTTGTGTAATTTTATCCCAATTTTATCGCTTGAATATTTGTTTTAATCCTAAGTATGAGTGGGAATTAAAGTGCATTTTTCCAAAATTAATGTCAATATATCACTGAATATTAAGCAATAGACAGCTTTCCGTTAATTATTTATAAAAGCTTTTAAACCAAGATTATTCAATTTAAATAGTCATGAAATTATATCAATTTAATTGAATGATTGATTGATTGAATTTTTAATGGACTTTCTTTTCAGTCAAATCAAAGAGAAATAAATTTAATAAACTTTTTGAAAAAGAGGTTAATTATAGAATAATGAACAGAATAATTATCTGATGATTAGGTGTGAGTTTAATATTGAGTTATATAATCAGATTAATCTTTCTTTTAATTAAGACAATTTTTGGAGACTTTTGAAGAATGAGCCCACTATTCATACCATCTATGCTGAGGACAGTTTGTCAATAATGTTGAGGACAGACTCAACACAATCCATACAAAGCCATCGTTTGTAAAGGCGTTGTATTAATAGATAGCAATAAAGAGAACAAATCGGTTAAATGTGTGCTTTTAAAAGATATAAATGATTGTCATATTCGTCTAAACGTTCTCCATGGTTACATCGCAAACCAGGTGAAAGTGCACCTGCAATCAACATTGCATTCGTTTCTCTTTCAGTTTGTATCCTCGTATCTCTAATAACAATATAGAGCGCCGGAAATCCTCTATTTTTCGTCAAAATATTTTCAAACTTGAATTGAGTGCAAGTTTAATGAGTTAAATGTCAATGTCATCTATAATTTAAACTTCAAATTTGAGCCAATTTGAACCAGGCAAAGTTTATTGCAAAAGAATTTTAAAACTTCGTATAAGAATTATTCTGTGTATTAAATAAGGTTTTATTGAGCAATTGAGCAATCACAATTCGTTGGATAATCGGTTCCATATGTGACCCAATAATTGATTGTTTCCAACAATTTTTGTGTTTAATTGAAAAAAATTCAAAATATGTTAAATTGTTTCTAAAGTTTTAATTGTGGGAAAAAGTGATTTAATTGATTATAAGATGCTTTCATTGCCAATCCATTACTATTCTGTGGGGCTTTTGTTGATGGTCTCGATTAACCTGGTTCACCACATCTCAGGTAATCAAATATACAATTTTTTCAAATAAATTACAATTTAATTGTTGAAAAACTTTTGTCCCAATTTATAATTTTCTTTTCACTGTTTTTTACCTCTTTTTCAGTGACTAAAAGTCAGTCGATTTCAAAGAAAAATCAAGTTTTGGGTAAATATTAATAAAAATGTTTTGAATATTCTCTAAAACTGCTCTCAAAAGGAATCACTAAAAATCTGAAGAAAGATAAGCAAAACGTAACAACAATTGTACCGAAAGTAAAGATAGATATCGAAAGTGAGACCCAAAGGGCTATCGACGATAACTTTGAAACAGAAGTGACGACTTTAAAAATCGATTATAAAGTGATCACAAATGAGACAATTAATGAGACTTTTGAGACCAATTCTACATTAAATCAAAGCTCATTAATGTTTAACAAAACAGAGATAAATACGCCTTTTGTTAACTCTAATGTCACCACAAATGACTCATTGGTGCCAATCATTGAAGAAATAGACGATTATGAGAATAGCACAGAATATGAATTATTACTGAATTTGACGACACAAATGAGTACTGATTCTATTAACGACACGACTCTTACGCCCAATATTACTGAAAATATTAATAATGAAACCGAATCTTCCGAAATCTCGTTCTTAGATACAGTGACTGAAGGGACAGACACTTTGCACGAATCGCCTATTTTAAGTTCTACGGTTTCTACAATCGAAGCACTGACTGACAGTAATATCGATTCAAATATAGGTTTAAATGAAGAAATGGTTAAGAAATGTGTTTTCGATAATCAAATTCAGTGCAAAAACTATGAACTCAAATGCTATGGTTCGGGAGAAGTCGATTGTCGGCACAGAAACAAAAGAAGTGCGCCCAACAGAACAGACCCCGAAGTAATTAAATTATATTTAGAAAAACAATCTTTAAGTGAAAGCATAGAAAACTCAAAATGCGTTTTAATGGCGTCTGAAAACTTGTACTTTTCGTGCGATCCCTTCCCTTTAATTAATGATTGCAGCGGAAGATCTATGTGTAAACCCACAGAAGACGAGTCAACCGACATAAGCGAAGGGATGCCCTTTTGGAAAGTAGGCCTTATCGCTGCCCTGACCGCAATTGGATTCATTTGTTTCATTATAGTAGCAGTGATTGCATTCGTTTCGTAAGCACTTTATTTAATAACTTTTTTATTGCAAATTATTTATAATTAATTTTTTTAATTAAAATTTTTTATAAACAGATATAATAAACTAAAAGTGAGACCAGAGTCCGAGTCTTCAAACAATGGCTATCAGAGTAACCCTCAGAACGTAACCCGAGTTTAATATAATTTGTTATGACTTTTGGTTCAACACAAATGAGTGAATGAACTCAATATTCCTGTTATGTATGGATCGCATAAACGCATGAATGACCGCAAGTCTACTGTTTTTCATACCTGTGCGATCAAGGGATCGATTTGAATATGGCGTCAACTGAATAATTATATAATTTTGAATTAATTTGCTTCAAATCATTCAACTCTTTTCTCATTTCTTGCGTTTCACTAACATTGGAATCAAATTCTGAATTCTGTAATAAATTGTAAATAAATTTAATAAAGAATTTAAACTAAAATAAGAGCTCACGAGAGAAGTATTCGAGTCGTTAATAATATCGTCGATGTCTGACATAAAAGACAAACTACTTATCAAATTATTTCGATTATTCACTTCAATTGTGTATTCATTTTCGGGATCAGAACATAAATTACTGATTAATGTTCTTTTAAATGGTTTTATTATAACACTGGGCTTTTCATTTAGAAACAAACCCGAAGGGTAGGGAACGACCATCAAATTAGAAACTGGACCTATTATCATAATCAATTAGTTTTAAAAATTAATTGCACAGAATATTATGTTAATACCTTTATTAGTGATGGTTCGCATACATTGTTTGCTAAGAATGTGCCAAATTTTAATTGTATTGTCATTTGATCCCGAAATTAAAGCCAATCCGTCAATGGATATGGAAAGACATGTGACGGTAGACCTAATTATAAGTTGAAATATCATTAGTTTTTAATTTTGTTAAATGTTGAGAGGACTGACTCGTGTCCAACAAATTGAGGCTTAATTTGTTTTTGTGTCGAATTTGAAGGTCTTTTACATAATTTTGTTTCATAAATATTAGAGTCCTGTCCCCCAACAAACAAAGAGCTCTGCGTCGGATCCATGACTACCGCCCAAAGAGGAGTATCAAAAATGATAGTAACGATAAGAGATCCCGAAACCAATTCATAGATCTGATGACAACAAAAACAATTTTTAGATCTTATTATTTGAAACATGTATTTGAGTTAATCATTAATAAGATGTCATACGCGACAGGTCTGGTCAGTAGAGGACGTCATACACATTGTATCGATTCCTCCCAAACCCATATATACGTCTGTTATGGCATTTGAGTGATCCGACCACTTATGGATTGGTTCCCTTCCACCCGAATTACTATCGTTTGAATCAATATCATTGAAAGCAACACATTTGAAGAGAGACCAAACCATCGCTAAGCCGTCGTCGCCGGCGGTTACGAAATATCTGGAATCAGTTGTTATTGCAATACAAGTGATCTTTTGGTAGTGTTTCTCCAAAACACACAATAGATTTCCTGTCGATGTCTTCAAAGCAAACAATATTTGATTTGTAAGTAAATGTTTAAAATGATTAACCACTGAATACCTGCCAAATGTAAAGACTTGAATTGATGGCAACCAAACAAAACTTGCCATCGATCGTCATCTTAAGGGCAGTCACTTTATTTGGACAAATCATTTTTTGGTGTAATTGATCTTTTCGTTCAAAAGACCAGACATTAATTATTGGCGTTTCTTTGATTGCACTGATTATCATCTGATCTTTGATTAAATCGAGACAATGTCTTTGAACGACTCCCGCCGTCTTGTAAGTGATGACAGTGTTTGCAGTGACCAGATCCCAGACACAGACACTATTGACTTCCCCATTGAGATCAGAACTGATAACAACCTATTGTTTGAGTGAACCGACGGTTAAATTGTGTTTAAACAAAATTAATGAAAATCACGTTTACCTGAGTTTTTGCAGACATTTTTCACATTTAAATAAAGTTTTTAAACTACTTTTGAATAAATGATCAAAAGATGGCATAACTTGACTCTCAACTAAAAAAGCCAAATATTCTGGTACAGAAAAAATAATTGCTTGTTCTAATTTGTTCTTGTTATTCTGTTATTCTATCATTAAACCTTTCAAGAAGTTTAATAAAATATAATTTGATTTTATTAAAAAAAAAACTAATGGAAAATATGATAAATTGCTTTTGAATTGAATTTTTGTATGAAATAAGTGGTGACTTAATTGACTTCATTGACTTCTTTCAATTCAAATTCTTTGCCTTCAATTCCTTCGATAATTGAATTTTCTGAGAGAATATTGCTTTTTTAGACCAGACATCAGACGAATTAAAGTTTGGTATAAATTGATTTCAAATGTTAGCTTTAATAGAGAATTATTTTGAATAACTCACAATATTTGATCTAAAATCCATTATTTATAAAAATGTCTGAAATAATGAAATAAAATATTTCATTTAAACATTGAATAGTTTTTTAATCCAATTTGGTGTCAGTATATCTTGGTCATTTCTAATATTATAAGAAATAACAATTTTACACTTTTTTAGACTCAAATACTTATTTTGTGTCAACAAAACATTAAAATCTGTTCAAAAAGTTTTAACTCAGAATTTATACCAATAACTGGTAGGAATTGTGAGGCAATAATAGGCCAATACTACTAATAAAGAATAAGTATGGTCATTAAATTCAATTGAAATTTATTTGGGTTCAAGAGTTCAAACCTGGGATCAGAGAAACTCAAAGTAATTTTAAAAATGATTCAAAAGTTGTAAACATTTTTCTCATTTTATTACATAATTATCTTTAATATACAGAAGGAGTGCTTCGAATAATAATTTAATTTGAAATCCGTTCACAAAGTGCTGAAATCCAATATATTTTGAGTCAAAATTTGATTTTTCAAAGGATTTAAACCAAAAATAGGTTTGATATGTAATAAAGTCATTTCTCGACAGGAAGTCTATAGTTTGCGGGTTCGCGTCCGACTTTCCCCATCACTAATATAAGTCCACTCACATTATCTAAAATAAAATATACAAATGGTTTATTGAACTCAACATAAGTTACTTCTGGATTATTCTTCTCATTATTCTTATTCAGATTATTATTATTTTTATTGGCGATTGTGTTATAGTTATTGTTATGAGTCATCACTTCTTTGATATCGATATATGTCTTGTGAAGAATATCGGAAACGTGAAGCCATTTATAGTCACTTATTCGGTAGAGATTGGCGTAACCCGGTTTGAAAAGATCGGAGAGACCCATATTAGCGAAGGCTCGCGAAAGGTTACGATTACTCTTTTCAAAACTCAATTTAGGCATCTTTTGGAAAGACATCAAATAATGATTAATAGCTTTGAATAAACAGTTCGACAAAGAATTTATCGAAATTCAGAAAATAATGACTAAAAGTTTTCTAATCTCTGGAAATTGTTTTCTATTTTTGTTATCAAATCAATAATTTGCAAAAAACCAATCCTGGAGACAATCCTCTTATAAACACTGATCAACGCTCTCAGTCTTATTCTGTGCAATAATAATAAGAGCGTAAATACTTGAGAAATGGATAGAAATACAACTCAATCAGACTTAAAGGCAGATTAGATTATAATCACAAATCATAGTTATAATGATTTTTTGAATTTAAACTCAAATGAAAACAAGAATTTTCGTAAATCATTATTAAAAATATTTGACTTTCGTTAAGAATTTGTTAAATAAGTGAACAGATTTTGATATAAAACAGAATTAGGAAAGACTTAAGTTAAAAGTTTACTTACTTTCAAAGATACTCTTTTGACCTCTAAATTACTGATAACATCGGAAAGCATTTGAGCACTGATTCTGGTCAGCATCAAATCTAATCCATTAGAGTCATGCGGCATAATTACCACTAATGAGACTATTCCTCCTTTGAAGGGCATTTCAACGGCAGTACAGTTCAAGTAGTTATTGATTCCGTGTCTAATTCTGGATCGTCTCGACTCTAAAATAGTAGATTCCTCTCCAAAAGCGTCAAATACTTGCATTGAATTAATTGGATTGCTATTGATTTTTGGGTTATTGCTGTTATGAATGTAATTATGAGTGCGTTTGGTTGCAGTCATACTTATATCAAGAGTTCCCTGAAAGTAAAGGGCACTCAATAAAAGCAAATGAGTGGCAGCCGATTGTCGCTCCGGTAATATATCTTTGACTTTGTTTCCGGTTTGCATTTCGACGATAGCATTGATGTGTTGTCGCGTTTCTTCTCCGTTATGAACAAAATCCAAGGGATGGACAGCTGTATTATAGAATCTTTGGAGAAGAATGTGGTAGTGATAGTTGATTCCAAAATCGCGCTGACAGTAAATGTTATTTAAAAATATAATTTCGCTGTCATTTGTTTCATTCATTAGATAACTGGGAGACGACATGAGACCAGTCTTCCGGTTTCGAGCTCCATGGGGAAGGTTAACTCCCAAATGATTCATCATATCAAAATAGGCCAGGTTTATTTCTTGTGGTTGCATTCCCCACAAATACAGAGCGTGTCGAAGGGCTGACTCCATAGGCCCCTGTGAGCCCATTAAAAGCATAGCCAGTGATGAGCCAATACAGAATGGACAGAATGCCATCGTGGCATCAGACTTGTCCATTGCTCTCATTAAGTCGAGCCCAAACTGATTTGTAGAAGCGGCTAACTTTCGCATTCCAAACGATATGACCTGAGCGCTACAAATACCGGACAGAATGGCTGTGGCGCACACCAACAAAACCCATCGCGAAAGCGTTAATTTCATTCTTAACTTCTGTTAATAAAAATCAATTCTACTTTAAATCAAATATTTTTTCGGACAACAAATTATTCATAAATTCAAATGATTTGTATTCAAAAGAGAGATAACACCAAAAATATAGGATCAGTGAACTCATAACAGCCTTAAATTTATTACAAAAATTGCTTTTGTTTTTCCAAAACAATTATTTTGAATCTCATCCGCAATAATCCCTTAATTGAAATGATTTATTAAAATTTTGTCCAATTTATCATAAAATAATTGATATGATATAAAATTATGCTTTTTATTAATGATGTGAGCATGATCAAATTTATTTTAATAAAAGAACTATAATTTAACTAAGAATTTATTAAAAATAAAGAAACTTTTAAATTTATAGTTCAGGGTTATTGACTCCCCTTTGAGAACCAAGAATTAAAATTTGGTGAATAAGCATGAGAATAATAATAATACTAATAAATTTGCAAGTTAATGCTAAATATATAAATATATTATATGCAAGTATTTATATATTAATAATATATAAATCGATACTTACGTAAGGATTTGATGATTAGTATACACTTGAAGTTCAGAGTCAGCAAAATATTCGTTTATTCTTCTATGAGTTGTGATATGTATTGAAAAGCAGTTATACTTGAAGTGTATCACTCATTCAAATTGCATTCACCGAAAAGGATATATTCTGTTTGGTTGGACGCACTCCACAAAACACTATTATGTGTCGACCTCTCAGACAACAGATGAATATCAGACTTGAATTATTTTGAAGATCCACCCAATCTTTCACTATATTTCCGCGATTTTCATCTGATTTCAACATTTCAGACATTTTCACAATTTTTAGAAATAAAACTCAAATGAAAAATAAGTACTGCAAAAACTTTACATGCTAACTGGCCTAGGATAAAAATCAAGTTAGAAAAAAAACTTAAGAAATTCAAATTAAATCTTTGAATAATGAAATTCTTGTAACCTTTTTATTTCAAAATTTGAAGACTTCAAAGACTTTGAAATTCAAATAATAAATAAATAATAAATTAATTATTTTTTTTCTATTATGAAATAATTTTAATTAAAAATCAATAAAATTTCACTTAAAAGCAAATAAAAGTAAATTAATATTTAATAATTGATTTATCAAATGATGAAAAAAAAACTAAAAACTGGTAACTTTCGATGGGTTTGTTTCTTATAGTCGTTTAACGAGTTTCTCGAACTCAATGGAGAAATCCAATGATTTCATAGAAAATATGGATTGGGGTTAAACTCTTTTTGGGTGTAATTCTCCTTTTATAGTAAACACTATTAAAACACATTTAATTCAATTCAATATATTTTAGTTTATTTAACAAATAATGAAATATGAAACTGAAGAAAACTATTTTATTAATTGTTTTTACAATACTTTTCATTATTTGGTTTACAATTTTGTGTAAAGTAATTGAGATAATTATAAATTCTGAGGAAGTTGTGTTAAAAGTGAAGAATTTGATGCCAACTGTTATTGGAATATCTGAAGACTTGAGTCCGAGAATCAAGTTTTGTGATAATGTTGTAAAACCAGAAAATATTGTTAAAAATAACAAATACTGGCAAACAGTTATCGACAAAAATATTTATATCTATTCAGCCCATTATGACAACAGATATCAATTAAAAGAGATTTCCTATCATATGGTTCGAGTGATAGCCACCATTAAAAATGATTTTTCCGCCCAAAAACTTTATTGTAATTTGTGGTCAAACTATTCAAAGAATCCATTGAGTGTTTCTGCTGTCATTCAAGAATTATGGATTGACTTTTGGCCAAAAGACTTATCGCAGACACTATACAAATCATATCTACTCTCTTGTCCTGTGCCTCAAGAATACAAGAATAAAATGATTGGTGTCTCCATAACAGATCACGAATGCCTTCAACCGATTAATTACTTAACAGTTCCACAAAAATTTATCGAATATAAAGAAAGACAAGACTTTGTTGTTTGTGTCAAAGGAATGGATTTTCAAAAAGATATTTCAAAGCATTTGATTGAATGGATTGAATTACAATTACTATTAGGCGCTCACTTAATATCATTTTATATTTATTCTGTCCATAAAAATACACAAAAAGTTTTGAATTATTATAAAACTTTAGGCAAAGTTGAGACTAAGTTTTTGTCCCTTCCGGGCGATCAACCAAACAGTCCTCGAATTAGATCTCAATATTTAACGGATAATATTTGGCAGAAAAGGAGAATGGAATTGATTCCATACAACGACTGTCTTTACCAACACTTGTATTCGCATAGATTTGTTGTGTTATTGGATTTGGACGAAGCAATTGTTCCTCGACTTCATCTGTATTGGAAGCAAATGATTGATTACATAATAAGCTTAGAGCCAAACGCCTTACGTCTGTACACATCATTCGCAGCACAAAATGTGTACTTTTTTGGTTCTCTCAACAAAATCTCTGGACATAAAACAACTGAAGACAAATCACAAAAGGATTTGGTTATTTTGAAAAACATCAACAGATCATCTAATTTCAGTGGACCCGGCTTTGCGGTCAAGAGTTTTACTTCTACTGATACTTGTCTCGCAGTTTTTAATCATTACTCACTTTTTCCTCTCTATTCAAATATAAGTCGATATTCATTGATCAGCAAATCTTTAGCTCAACTCAACCACTACAGGGAAGAGTGCCCTAAAACTATGTATGTCGAGTGCATCGATAACTTTATGAAGTATTGGCAAAAGGATACAATTGCTCTCAAATATCAAGAACAATTAATTCAAAGAATTAAAACTGTGAACTCTCTTATATGAAAAGTTATTCAGTGCTTCATTTATTTGTTAAAGTTTCACATCTGTCATAAAAATTAGAATGATATAATTTAAATTGTCAAGTTGAATCGAATAATTCGCCGAATTAATCAAAAGTTAGACATATAAATGACAGAAATAATCTTGATTACTTTAAATGTGTCAAATTTTATTCAAATAATATAATATTAAACTAAATATTCAAATAAGACTTTATAAGAAATAAAATTATCATTTTATATGAAATATTCATTAAATTCTTGATATTAATACCCAAATGTCTTAATGTTTCGAATGAAGCCATAAATTAGATATAATTTTAATGATTTTTTTTCGGTTACTTTATTTTCAATATTTTGTTATCGAAGTGAATAAAATTGATATGACTTTTGATTAATGAGTATATAAAGACAAGACTGGCCTTACATTTACAATATGTCTGAAACTGGATTTCAAACTCATTGATGTAATAAATAAAGAATTCAATTAAAGTCAGTTAAAAATTGAGTTGAGTACATTTTTAGTCTGACAAAAGTAATTGAAAGGATGTGTGAAAGGAATCGGATACTTTTTGTTGGCTATAGTTGTCTTGATTTGGTTTTTGTTTGTAACCATTTTCCTATTGAGGACTCGGATCAAAGGTTATAATCGATAGTTTAAATTAATATTTTAATTAATCAAATTTCAATTAAAAAAGGGCCACATTTAATAAGTGGAACAGAGGGGGTAATGCCGCCAATAATAGCACTGTTTTTAGGCAACTCCTCAAATGGAAGTCTTTAAATGACTTTGAGGTCGAATACTTTGGTACTATGGCTGATGACTTCGCCTCTGAGTTCGTATTTTTATTATTTAATGAAAATATTTATAATTATTTACACAATAACTGACTATTTTTGATAAAATATTGAATAAGAGAGCTGTCCTTGAATATTCAATTTTAGTGTTTATTACTTTATCATAATTATTTTAACTATGGGTCAGTTATTCCTTAAGATAAGAAAATCAATTTTGTATATATATTTGGCTGCAAAACAGTTTTTCTGTTTGATAGACATTAAATGACATATTTGTGACATATTTTTGATGGATTGAACTATTTTTTGTTTATATTATATATTAAGTTATGGCAAAAGAATATTCTGTTGAACTCAATAATTGGTTTTATTCTCGAATTCATTTCAATCGATTGGATTTGTAATTAAAAGCTTAGTTACATCTGTTGCTATAGATATACCATTAAATCTCACAAAACTCTTAATAAATATATTGATACTATTTCTAACAGATATCTAATCAGAGATTTCAATACGAATGGAATTATTATCGAAAATATTATAAAACAAGAGGAGAGTCAATGTCCCACTTCTTCAGTAATAATAAATGCTGAAAACGGGTCGCGAACTATCGTTCACTTCAATAAGTAATTAATTATTAATTGAATAAAATATCATTTTCTTTACATTTGATTTTGGTTTTAAGGAGTTTATCGCTTTTAACGTTTGAATCATTTTCTAAACTATGTTTAGATAAATACAAAATTATTCATTTCGAAGGACTTAGAAATCCATTGGAAATCTCAAAAATGATTTCATATATTCGGGAAAAGGACGTCAACCGAGAGATTAAAATTAGTTTGGAATTAGAAAAAGATTGCAATGAATTAAAACTTTTGTTGAGTGAAGACTTCGATATACTCTTCGTTGAGAGTAGTTTCGCAAAATTATTTGGTTATGAGGACAGCCAAAAAACAGTTGAAGGCATATCAAAGTTGGTTCACTCCAAAGCCTTAGTGGTTTGTCCCTGGGCTGAGACGGGTGCTAAAGCCAGTGATAATTACAATAAAAATGTAATCTCTTCGCCTGCCTTTCCCCCAAAGGAAGGAGTAGTTGATACTTTGGGAGCGGGTGATACCTTTGTGGCGGCAACCCTTTTTGGACTTTGGATACTCAATTATACTTTAAAAGACTCAGTTGTATTGGGATGTCAGGTGGCCGGTGCTAAGTGTGGCCGTTTTGGTTATCAACATTTGCATGAATTTCAAAAATATATTTAATTTTAAAATTGAGTTATTATTTACTTTAAAACTATTTTCTTAATTAAAAAAGTTTTTTGAGATTAAATAAAATATTCAATAAAAATAAGAAGTCTTAAAATTATCACAATTTTTGAAAAACTGTTAATTAAGTTCAGTTAAGCCTTCATTTGTTTGAAAACATTTGTCATCTTTTAAAAGATAACTTTCAGCAAAAGGTTCAGAGGTTTTATAAACTGTTCCGTTTAAAGCTCTAAACTCATGAGTGGCGTCTCCATTATTATCGCCACATATTCCGCATACTTTGCCAGAATAGTAGCGCTCAACTCCTAAACTCAATCCAAAGCCATCGGTACTAATACTGAGCCCCAAATTGTTTGCTTCCAACTTATAATACAATCCGTTGAATGAAATCGAAAAGAGTTCGATGTCTTTGTTTTCAGATTTGATTTTGTGTTCATACGGTTCTGATTGAGTAACGGATACTTCTCTGCCATTAATTTGAATATTGATTCCCTGTTCAGTTGGAATTAAATCTATCCTATGCTGTTTATCTAAATAGACTCTGATAAGTGATTTTTGTCCATCAATTTTGGCTAAAACCAAAAAGTTGTTTTCATGTGAACAGTCTTTTGCGACTACAGTATAACATTCTGAGTAAATATTGTGCAGATTATAAGTCACGTTATCAAAGGTTTGCACAATATTTGCCTGAATTATACAATGAGCTGAAAATTGATAAATAATTAGTTTGTTTTTATATATTATGTAATGACTTCTCACGTGTTTTCATTATTTTACGCAAAACCCGAAAGTATTGTAAGTCATGTAATGGAAATGTGAAAACCGGCAAAATATTTTGCGAAAGAGGAACTTCTTTAAAAATTTGTGTGTAAAAGGGAGCGTCAATCCTGTAGTCAACTTTTTGGGACATCACTGATGTGTTGCTTTCAAATCTGATTTGTCCGGGTGTTGGCGAGTCGTACCTAAAACTAATTTCTGAGAATTGATTCTGTTTTCTGCTAATCATTCGCACAATTTTTTGGGTGTAATTAGACATTCGCTCCGATATATTGTGATAATCGATAAGAACCGCCAGTTTTCTCATTTGTGAAATGGGGTATAAATATCTGTGACAATACGGGAAGTAATTGTATTTGAATTTAAATGAATTGAGACAATAATTGTAATGATTGGCGTATGGGTTAGTCTTCTCTTCAATCACTTTATCTCTGGTACTTTCAAATTGTTTTTGTTCCTCTGTTTGAGACATTTGTGCCTTAATATTGATTTTGGAGTCATTTTCGCAGTTTTGTCCGAAAGCTATTTTAGTGGTCAGGTTTACGGTGTGATCCAAATCCAAAGTTTCCATTTTTACAAACTTTTTTAAGTCATATTCAGGAAATTTGAGGGAAGCGACGGCACAGGCTTTAAATCCTTTATCATTTAAAGGACTTCTATCATAATTAATGTTGAATTTGTGTAGAAATCTATCTTTAGAGTGCATGTAACGGATTTTCGTATTGATCTGCCTCTGAGTACTACCCGTTCCAACTACTTTCACATTAAATGAATAAGTTTGAGGCCTTTTATTCTTAGGTGAAGTATAATCTTTGAAATGTGAGTCTTCGTTGAAACTGAAATCATTCACTTTATTCACGTCATCGGTATTATTGTCTGCGAATATATTTATAGACAATTGCGTAGAAGGTTTATCTACTGGTGCTATAGTTCTCACTCGAATCTCATAGGGATTAGCCATCGGTTGCATTCGAAAAAATGCCAACTTTTCGGGTAAAGACTTTTCTGAGAAGAATCTAAACCAATCACTTTTATCTGTTTTTCTGAAACTTCCTTCGAATTTAAGACCGAATCCTAAATAATCTTTGAGATAACTTTTGTCGAACTGCCATCAAATTCAAAACAAATTCTGTTTTTGATTTTTTTTAAAAATACATTTTGAAAATAAACCTACTTTTCTGACATCCTTTTCATTATAAATGGGTTTAAGTCCGGACTCACTTATCAGAGGAATTTTGTTTGAATAAGAGTCCAAATATGTGAATGGAATCACTTTGTCGTAAAAGATGTCCTCAATTGTCGTCGTCTTTCTTATTTCAATTTTACTATTCTTTATGTCATAATTCAAATCGAAATTTATTGGAATCGAGTAAACAGTTTTGCGTCCGATTCCAACTCCAACTAAATATTAAGCGAATAATTTGTTTTGAGAGCAAAGAATATAATTGTTTACCTTTATATGTGACGGTCGGCAGTAGAATACCTGCCAAAGAATATGTGTGAGAATTAGACACATATTTGAGGTCAACATTGAGTCTCAATTCTGTTGGCGGCTCATTATTGCGATCCTCATTGAAAAGAGACGGCTCTATATTTAACTTGAATTTGTTGTAAATGAAACTGGTCTGGCTCAATGTCTTATATTCAAAGAAATAGGGTATTCCAACTTCAGACCTTAAAATTGCGATTCTATTGGAGGACTGAGTGAAAAGTCTCTGCTTTTTGTCTCCAAAACTAATTTCAAGCATTCTCTGGAAATCAGGAATACTTATTGTCCCTAAAAATACATATTTATTGACTTAATTATTAATTATTTTATGCAAACCTTCTGTGAGTATAGAAGTGAACATTTGTTCGTCAAAATCTATATATGCAATGGTATATCCCTGATTGTAAAGGGATATATCGCCACTAATTGTTTCATATTCTCGCTTTTCAAACATAAACTAAATATAAATCAAAACAATAAAAATACTGTGATTTCAGTATTCAATATCCAAATAAGACATACTTTCTTTTCAATTGACTCGAGCTCTTCCTCAATAGAAGAGGTGTCTCTTGCAATTCGTTTTTTGAAAATATCGAGAAAACTTTCCTTTCCCCAAATTATGCCTTTTTTGCCAATTAAATGATTGTAAAGTTTTTCTAATCCATACGATTGTATTGAAACCGCGAAGACATCAAAAGAATTGGTGGCAACAAAATCACTAAATGAGAAGAAAATGCTGTTCGGGATATAACTTCTGTTGCTTGCGATTAGACTAAACTGTCGAACCCCTCCAATACCGAACTGTTCTGTTCAATCAATATTTAATTAAGGCATTCAATTAAATATAATTAATGAAAATAAATTCATTTCATGCCATCAAATATCGATCGAATGTAAGTTCTGGAATCCCCTCTTCTGACTCTTCCTCCGTGTCTATCGAATGCCATCTTATATAACCATAAAACTGAATGTAAATCTTTGACACTGTTTTCAATGAATATTAATAATAATAACTTAATATTAATTTTAAGGAATGCTTACAAAGGCTTATGACAGGGATGTTGGGATTCAGTCAACCATTTAATGGTAGTGTAGGCCATATTCACAATTTGTCGATTGTTTTCAACTAATAACTGCTTTGCTATCAACTGAACCGAACTAATAATTATTAAAACCTTTCACTTAAAAGCAATTTACATGCAATTGTGCCAAAGATGGTCCAGAATAGAGCCAGGCTAATAGACCTGCAATTCTTATGTCTTGTTCTTCTGTTTGATTGTAAAAAAGAGGCGCACAAACGGATCGGACTTCTTCGGGATAATTCCTGGCCATTCCGACTAATTTCCAGACAGCAGTGGCTCTAATATAGTGTTTGTGAGCGCTCTTTACGTAACTCTTTATAAAAGGAATTACTTCTTTTGCTCTCAGATTTCCAGCAGTTTTAAGCAATAATATGGTATCTCTTATTGAAACCTGTGCTCCACTTTCTTGTGATATCAGTAACTGAAACATCAATTTAAAAGAATATATTCTTTATTCAGTATTTACTCTATTATTCAATGAATAGCCAATGAATTATTCAAAGACTACTCCAATAACCTTAAAGTATTTGCCGGAGACGTCAGGATTGCAGATATTTTTCGCATTTTCTGACACTTTCTTATTTTGATTGTGAACGTGTCGTGGGATTGATTTGAATCGCTGAACGCATTCTTTACCTACCAGTGCACTCAATGACAAATAACACGTTTTCTTAAGCTCAAAAGATTCCTGTACTGTGCTACTGGTGCACAGTTGCTATTATTGAAGGCACGCAATTTTTTGTTTAAATACAATTTTTTAGTGAATTCAATATATATTGGATTTTGAAGACTTACGTAAAATTCTTCAAACAGTGATTCCGAGGATTCTTTTATATTCATTGATAATCTGGTCAGCATAGACCGAGCTTTGGATCCATGAACTTTTCTTTCTTCTACTAGTTTCTTGATGAACAAGAATGAAGGGTTGGTCGCCGCAGCCACTAAACTGTCACTCAAAACAGACCTAAATATAGACAAACTTTTAAATTATTAAAGTAATGAGTCTTCTATTGAAAAAGAGTCAATTATGTCTATAACCCAAAGACTTAGAATAGGAATCCCTCCAAATTTGTTTTGAAGTTCTCTTTCTATTGAATGACAGACTTTGTTAGAGATTTCAAATATAAAATCTTTATATAACTGAAATCTTTATACTTTATATAAATAATTCCAAGAACTTTAACATCAAATATAGAATAACGACATTTAATCCGAAAATAAGTGAAAAAATTGTTAGAAATTAGTTTTAAAGTTCAAAAATGTTTTCAAATTATTCTACAAAAAGATTGATTTTCTTCAAAAACATGTATCGATTGAATTACAGTTACTCTTCTAAAACGTGGACTTACTTTCATTGGTTTCCTATTATTATCTCAAAAAAGAGAAAGAAAGAAAGAAAGAGAGAGAGAGAGAGAGAGAGAGAGAGAGAGAGAGAGAGAGAGAGAGAGAGAGAGAGAGATCATCTTTAAACTTAAGAAATTGATATGATCCTTTGACCATTGCTATGACAATGAAGTAGCACAACTAATTCAAAAGAAATTTGATCTATTATGAGGTATTTCATCAAAATGTATTCCTAAATTAGATAAGACATATTATGGGTGATTTAAGTGAATCGATTAGTTATTTAACTGACAAAACAATATTTCTGAAAAGCACTCATATTTGTGATAATCAAAGAATACTCATGAGTTTTGTCAAATATTTTTCTAAATGCGATATGAATTGTTTGATCCTAAAAAGCATATAATTAAGTTAAATAGCTGATTTATAAAATTCTCTAGGGCGTATATTCAAGCGCACATGTGTTTTTTTGGCCTCAACTAAAAGATAGTCATTAAAATGGGAGTAAACAGAGGACTGCTTCTGAGAAGAGAGAGAATAAATGATAATTCTTTGGTTACTCCAAATTTCTCAGGTTCTTCACAAATGCCAATTAAGTGAGGAATAGAAATATGAATCAAATATAATGTGATGTCAGAGTCAGACAACGTTTATTATAATTAAATCAAAGTTTTATTGCATTTAATGTCTAAAAGATTAGAAATAAAAATTCATTCTTTTGTTCAATGTTTGCAAAGTTATTAAACTCCATTTAATAATTTACATAATTGCTCAGACAAAACAAAAGATGACTAATATGTAATTTTGATAAACTAGCAAGAGACATTTCTTAGACACACACTTTGTTTTTTTGGATACATTCTTTGGCAAATAAAAATAGCCATCACGTTTTATTTGCCAAAGAATGTATCCAAGAAAGAAAGTGTGTGTCTGGAAATGTCTCTTGCTAGATGTCCAAAGAATATGTGACATAACATTTGGATGACTTTCTGTCAACTTTTGGAATGATATGAAGTAAATATTATTTCTTCTTTCGTTTGTCTTATGTTTTTCTTTGCATTCTTTCCTTTATTATTGATTTGAATTAAAAACAAAAATATTTTTGTTATCAATAGAAGTGATCAACAAATTAAGTGCTTTTTGTTATTGTTTTGTTGAATTTACTTTGGAATTATTCAAATATTTATAATTCCATAAATAACCTTGTAAACGTTATTAGAATTTCAAATATACATCAAATGTACACCTTTATATTATTTTGAAGTAAGATAGTATTAATTCTTGGAATGTTTTACAAAACTATTTTGGTGACTATAGGATTCAAATAAAACATCCAAAGGCTATAATTATGGTCAACTAAATAATTTAAAGAGATCCATATTAAAATTAAATATCGTCAACGTGTATATTTAGTGATAATAATTAAAAGATAACCATGAACAAGCTAATTTTCTTCCAATAAAAGTTTAAAATTGATCTATCTCAATATAATATTGTATTCATGCAATTATATTATTAATTATGATTTAATTTTAAATATTTAAAAGAATAAAACAATTGGTTGTCATACCTGTGGTCTTCACTTTTGTCTGTAGCAGATTTATAGACCTGTTCTATGGCTTCATAGTCGAGTGTGGACAGGGCATCTATGACTTCTCCATACTTGGATGGAAGCACCGAATCGGTGGCATTCAAATCAGAAGCTGAATAGTCGGCGACCACTTCATCCAAAAGAGTAATAATTTGATTATGTGTGGCCTCATATCTGTAAATATCTCTGAGAAAGTTGGCTCTCCTTAAGTCTATTGTATCAAAAAAGCCATTTTTGTTAAGCGGAGAGTTTGATAAATCACTCGAAGGAATTACATCCTCTGATAGGGTTAGATATTTTGTTATATTATTAACACCAAGCAATTCCAGAACTCGTCTAATTAAATAAAATTGATAACAAACACTGTTTTTATTGATTTTCTTATCATTACTTTGATTTGATTTCAAAAGTTAGTCCATCCTTTCCAAAAGGAGAACTGGTTATATACTCTCTTTGAACCGCTTTTTCTATGGTGAAGTTCTTGAGACTCCCTTTTAGGAAGTAATCATAAACAGATGAAATCTGAAGAATCGGCTGACAATTTGAATTAAATATCGTAAATATTATGTTTCCATTGATTCTATTGTATATACTTTTCTAATTGTATTGAAATCAAGACATTGTTGGCTCACTTCTGCTGCATATCTGAATGGATGCGTTCTTTTTAAACATTTTTCATAATTTCTTACTTTAGTGACATTAAGAACTCTGTCTGAATTGGTTAAACTGGGCTCTGATCTGATTGAATAAGTTGTATCGCATTCACCAAATGATCCTTTCTATTCAACACAAATATTAATATTTTCAATAATAGAAAATATTTCCCAACTTTGGACTTCCTTTTGATGTAATTTTTTGGTGCTTTTCAAATGTATTCCCCATATATTCCTTATATCCCTTTAAATACTTCAACATATTTTATAGCTTAACATAAAATAGCACCAAATAATTGACTTCAAATAATGGAAAACCTTTTGAAATGAATAAATGAAAACCTCGGAAACGGTGTAAAACGTGGGTCCATTTGAGTCATTTTTGAAGCTCAACTGTAAAAGATTTAGAAAACTTTTCTTCCAATCAATACTCCAATCGGGTTCGTCTTCGCCGATATATATTTCCTTGATTTGACCGCTTTGTACCACAGCTTTGAATGGTTTTGATATCTGGTCAGTAAAAGCACGCGTCTCTTTAAAAGTGAACGGGTGCTTTTCAAAAGGACCTTCTATTCTTTCGTTTACGACATCAAATCTGATGTCATTTATCTATTTATCAAAAATAAATTTCAATTATAGTTATAAAATATTTGCATAAATTATATATTAATATATTTATATTATGTTATAAATAATTCATTGATTAACTGATAAAATGAGAACAAAGATGAAGGTAACTTTTTTATGGGGAAATTTTTCTCTTTTAGCATAATTGTCAAGAAATGACGGAATACCTAATCATCTGTATTAATATGACTTTAAATTTGACACTTTTCTGAATTCTCTTTCACTTAACTGTGCTGTTATATGACTCTGCATTTAAAATGTGAACCAAGGAATAGATGGAATGAAAGTGTCCTACTTGATTTAAATAAAAAGCTTGTACATTTTCAAAAGCATTTGACTAAAAGAAAAGCTAAAGCATGTCTAGAATCAGTTGGTTTCCAATAAAAAATAATTAAATGAAATCTAATTAAGTTGTTCGCAATAATAATCAGTTTCTGTGAATGTGTTTTATTCTGGAATCACTTAAATTCCGTTTTTGTTATTTATCTGAAGTAAAGAATACGTGACACAAATGTTAATGAAATGCCACTAATTGTTGTCCTAAATATAAACGAGTGCTTCACATGAGAAGTGCTTCTAGTGT
>JAQFZI010000200.1:0-20981 GCA_034695605.1 Eupelops occultus | reverse complement strand
CTCTCTCTCTCTCTCTCTCTCACACACACACACACACACACACACACACACACACCACAACCAAGTTATTTTTGTTATAAAAAAAATGGATCCCTTGTTCATTAAGAGTTCCTCCCTTTAATCTAATATATGTTTTGATTGCTCTTAGTTTTTATGAACTATTAAAGTAAATCAAAAACTGATTTATGTTTTTATTGTTCATTGAATACATTTTTTTGAATTAAAAATTTTCGCCCACTTTCTAAACACTAACTTCACTTCACTTCACATTAAATCTTTAGATAAATAAATCTTTTAATTTAAATCACGAATTAATAACAATTTCGCCCACAAATGACTCCTAACCAGAGTTCTCAGATCTAATCAATGGTTTAATAGTATTTCCATTGAAACTCAAATTTTTTATTTAAGTGATGAAAATGTTGTGAAAAAGTAATTCTAAAAATTTATTGCAATTTTAAATTAAAATTTCCCTCAAAATAATAATTGAGTCAAATATTTCATAATTTATTTTATTTCAAGAGTTTTTTCTCAAAGAATTTGTTAACTTTTGTTATTAATAATCTTAAAATTGATAACAAGTTAATTTATTGCTCAACTGTTTTATATTTTATTCAAATGAGTCATGCTGCATTTTTCATACTTTGAACTTTATTTCTCAAATACTTGCATGTTAACGCAAAAATTATCAATGCTGATTAAATTTAAATTGAACTATGAAACTTGGTTTTATTAGAATTTTGATGAATTACTTTCTTATTCATAATATGTTAGATAACATTTGATCAAGAACCTTTAAAAATGATTCAAACCTAATAGAGGTTTACGATTTTGGAAGGAATTTGAGTCCAAAATAGGAATAATTAGAATTCGGAACAAAAACTAATTTATTGTCTCGTATTTCAGCGATATTTTTAGTTTTGGTATTAATTTTCATTCATTTGTTATACGAAAACCTGATTTACGGATTGGTTTCGATTTATCACAAATTCTGTGATAAGACTCAGAATCTGTCAAAAACTTGTTTATGAGTTGGAATTTAAGTCTAAAAAGATGTCAGAAATTCAATATTAGATTAGGAATAACTCAAAAGCTTTACAATTGATATCAGCAAAGAATTTATTAATTAACTTAAAATACTTTCCTTAGTTTCCAATAACTTCTATTAATTTATCAAATTCTTAATCTCAACAAAAATTGTGAAAACAATGCCATTTGAATGGGTTTTCCATCGATTTTCTTCATTGTTTAAAATATTTGAGTCCACTTCCGATAAAAGACTGACCTATTGTTGACCCCAATCTATAGCTATCATTCAAAGCTCACCTCATTTTTGAATGATTCCTAATCTGAATAACAATAAAGGCTTTCAAATTGTTTTAAATGTTTAACTTATTTGGTATTCAATTTCATAGAATAGCCTTTGAGTTAAACACCGGTTATGTTATTCTCTAATCACAACTGTATTACCGAAACAAAACTTACGCTAATTATAAGTATTGCTGAAAAATATTTCATATATTCAGTCATAACTTGTTTGGGAACTAAAAAGAGTGAATATTTTAGGAGAACATCGATTTATACGCTATTCTGTGATCAAAAAAAATTTGAGTTTTGTATTGAGTCACACCTGAGTTAACATTGATTAACAATTTTTTGCACATTTTATTTCTTCAGTCGTTTTGTTTTTGTGTTCAGACATCAAACCAATGAATAAATTGGTTTTGAAGGCCGTTTCGCTTTCATTTGATTTTATAAAATAAATAGTTTTCTCCAAAAAATAATATTTTCCTTAATTCATACACATTTTGATTGACAGAACACTCGACTCGACTCTCAACAGTTCCATAAGAGATTGATTGAAAAATGCCCGGATCATGTGCCCGTTGTCAGAAGACGGTCTACTTTAATGAAGAAAAGATGGCAATTGGGAAGAGCTTTCATGTCATGTGCTTTGTTTGCGGTCAGAATCATTAAAATATTTTGATTAAAAACTTTAATTATTACTGAATTTCTTATCTGATAATAGTTTCATTAAATTTTTTTTATTGTTTTTAAAAATAAATGACCCTTTTTGTAGTCCCGACAACTAATTCAAAATTCATTTTTTGTTTCTCAATTGTCTTTAATTTTTTTTTATTTATTAAACTATTTATTAAACTATTTATTAAACTACTCGTAAATTCTTTAGATATGTATTTGACTTTAAGATAAGACTTTGTTTATCAGATAATTAGTCTAAGGATACAAATGTATAATAATTATGATATTTTTTTATTCTTTTCGTCAGATTTATTGTCTGTTTTTATCCTTTTTCTTAAATATTTTATGATTTTATCGTTTGTTTATTTCTTAATTCAAATTAATTGTGTTTTTTGTGGCAAAATAGCAAACAAGTCGTGTAACCGAAGGTTAGACAGTGGAAACCTGACCGAACACGACGGAGAAATCTACTGCAGGTCATGTTATGGCAAACTATTCGGACCCAAAGGGTATTCCCATAAATTTTAATCATTATTCGGATCAAAGTTTTCAAAATATTTTATCGATAAACAAAACGCTTAAATAATTTTGAATTTTATGAATCAATTCAAATATTTATTTCTTATCAAATGATTCATTAGTTACGGTTATGGTGGAGGCGCCGGCACTTTATCTATGGATACGGGTGATAGCACTAATGGTCCGCCGACCAGCAATATTCCGGCTACAGCACAAGCGTTTATAGCACCTAAAAAAGGGCCGCCATCTCCGCAGCCGCAGACAAACGGCTCAGTCAAACCGAAGTTCGGTGGCGCTGACATCTGTCCTCGTTGTAACAAAGGTTAGTTCACTCTTTCCTAATATTATTCATTGAAATAATTCTGAATTGTTTTGTTTAGCCGTATATATGGCAGAGAAGATGATGGGCGGGGGTTCGGTATGTCTGACGAGTGGCCTAAAGCTCACTCTATTTTGTCTTTATTTTGATTTAATGTTTGATTTTTGTCCAAAAATTTAAGGCTTGGCATAAGAGTACGTGTTTTACGTGTAAGGAGTGTCGCAAACGACTCGAGTCCACTACTCTTTGCGAACGGGAGGGAGAGATATACTGCAAAAGTAAATCATTTCTTACTTAAGTATTTCCATAAAATGTTTTTATTTATGTCTTCTTATTATTCAAAAGATTGATTCGTTTTGTTTTTATTTGAAAATAATTGTCAGTTCATTTGCACCGGTTTTTAACCTTTTTATTGAATTTCATTGCACAGCCTGTTATGGAAAAATGTATGGCCCTAAAGGTTATGGCTTTGGAGGAGGAGCTGGAGTTTTGCAAAACTTTGTCGAATAAAAAAGGAAATAACGAGAAATATATGTCTCCTTCTTATCAAACGATTCTTCAATTCCTTCAAAATATTCCAAAAGAAAATACTTTCCAATTGTGTGCCAATCGGTGAAAGCCATTCCTCTACTCATCTCTATTGAAGACTGGATTCAGTTAAATCATTAATATTAGTAATCAATGAAAACCTAATGGTTTTCGGACACATTTCCGACATTTAAGACAAAATTAGAAAATACTTGGATTTAAATCAAAGGACGATATCATAGACTTCGCGCGCATTCACTTAAAATATTCAAAAATATCTTAATATTAATCCTTAGTTTTTGTTTTTGTTTTTTATGCACTATTTTTAGACTCAGATTATATTTTATTCTTTTTTTTTACTTAAATATTATTTTTTACGATAGAAGTGAATATATTTTTCTCCTGTTATACAAAATAATTATTAAATTTGAAGAAAACATATTTTTGTTGACAAAAAACAGATATTAATGTTCTTAAAGATTCTATTTTAACAAAAATCATGTTATAATTAACTTTAAACGTATTAATTCTCATAATTATAATTAACTTAAGGCTGATTCGGGACTAATCGAGTGTAACATAAATTTAAATATTTATTTTAATTAGCAATTCGTGACGTTTTATCACTAATTAATTCCTATAATTAATACTATTTTATGCAAATTTTGCCTTCTTTCAAATTAACCCTTTTTTGTCCATTTTTGTTGTCTTTCCTTAAAATGTCTTCATTTTTTCGAATTAATTATTTGTAATTAATTACAAACTCTAATGTTTTTTTGCAAAACTGTCGAATGAATTAATCGATTGTTTAATTACTTAAATGAATAATTAATTGAAAATTTTTCCAAAATCTCATCAAATTGTGTATAGAATTGACTTTCAAAAAGAGTTACTCGTTATTAATTAATTAATAATAAGTAATTAAGTTAATACAAAAAACCTATTGTTAGAAATCCTAATTAAATGTTGGCATCGATTAAAATATTAATATTTTGGCCCAAATTTCATTCAAAGATAATTTATTTTCAAATATTTTTCGTTTTTATTTTGAAAAAAAGTATTGAATTCGAAAAATTTGATGAAAAAAAATGTTTGAGAAAGCGATCAGTTTTTGAGAGTAACATAAAATCTATTAAAAACACAAAACATATTTCATAGAAAATCAATCAAAAAACAACTTTCAAATGAATCTTAGCTATCGATCACTACTTCAAGTGATTTATGAAATTTTGCTGAAAAACACATTTTTTTGGATCATTTTTAGTTTTTTGATAAATCGAACCATTAATTAGTTTTTCAAATTTATTTGATTTCTAATCAATATTCTGTTCGTTTGATCCGCTCCTCTTTTTTTATATTGAAAATTGTTTTGGGAACAGAATATAAAAATTTGTGTCACGACTTCTTCCGCTATGATTGAGATTAAATGGTTAACTGATTTGGAGTTAAACCACAATTAATCAGAGATTCTCAAGAGATGAACAACAGTTGAATAACCCATCAATTGTTTAATTCCCCAACAAGTAAGTGATTTAGCAAGGTCCAAATAATTATATGGAAGAATATGGTTGCGAAAACACTTACTTGCTCATTCATGACCATCTCACTGTCTTTCGAGTATTTGTGGCATTTACAAGATGATTAAAATGATCCTGTTTAATTGAATTGAAATCCTTTCTTGGATCTGTCGATATTGATCCGGTTGTTGTCATTCAGGCATTCTTTTCTAATTCTCCTTACTTTAGATAAATGATTGAATTCAATGAAAATAATAATAATTTTAATTATTATTTCAATGAAACTTATTTTGTTAACAAATCTTTTTTTATATATATAATAAAAATAATAATAATTATAATAATAATAATAATCATTAAATGATAGCTATTTTTTTTAATTTATAACACATTTCCCAGTATTTTGTGATGAAAAACAATAAAATAAAATCAATTATTTTGACTAAATTTGTAACGAAATTCACAATTCAATTGATGTTTCAGATGTCGAGAATATATTATTATTATTATTCTTATTATATAATTTAATAATTAAATATTTGGTTAATTTGTTGGATATTTTTGGCTGATTTTGATTCCAATTCAATGAGAATTTCAATTAAACAAATGAGAGAATAATTGATATCATTTTTGATGTCCTTTTGGTTAAATGCATGCAAAATGTTATAACACAGAATCCAATGGCGAACACTTCCGATGAATATTCTTTAAATGACGTGAATTGACGAATAGATTTTTGTTGTTTTTTCAAATCTTCTGCTCATTTAATCTAAAATTATTTATTCTCTAATTTTGTGATAATTTTCGACTGAAATGAATGATAAATAACTAATTAATTCACTGTTTTGTCTTAGAGTTAAATGAAAATAAATTCGATCTAATCGTTGAATAAATTTTCGTTTAAATCATTGAATGAATGTTTGTTTGTTTTAATTATACTTTTTTGGCATTTTTTCATTCAATCCATACTTCGCTTTAATAGCAATTAAGTTAAAAAAGTTTTGAATCTTTTCATTTGTTGAGAGTTTTTGATATTATATTATATTTTCGTTCAATTATTATAAGAAGTAATTAAACAAATAATAATCATATCATCTGTTGGTTCGCATCAGTTATTATAACAGAAGAGTATTGCACTTCAATTCCGGTGAAAATTTCTTCATTAAAATACTGTACAAATCAATATTGAATTGAATTCGACTAAAATTGTCTTTTATTTAATTTATTATTCATTCATATATTGACGAAACCGAAGCACAAGAATTGTATTAAAAATTTGTTTTGTTTTTAAGTCAATGGGAATAAGAATCCAACCAATCGTTAAACAATTGATCCAAAAATGGCCGATGAGTTCATACTTTGTCGGTTTGAAGCTTAGGCTCTAAACTAAGACGCCTTCCATTTGTTATAGCATTGATAAGTCGGGCGCTGTCCTGTCGTCGATCATTAATTAGTTTGGCCTCTCTTTCAAAAATATCTTTAGCCGCGTCCTGATCTGATTTACACCTGGAGAGGGCACCTGTCAAATTGGTTGTGCTCGTATTGACGACAGCGGCCGCCAAACTAACTGTATCTTCAGAAACATGTATTCTCGTAGGCGTTGGGGAAAGACTATCAGAACCACACGAACCACAAGAACTGGTGTCACTCAACTCTCTCGTAGGTCTTCTTCCCATTCGAGGTGAATGATTTGTACCTCTTCTGCCGAGTATTTGTGCCTGGATGTGATCACATATCCGTTTAAATCGACGCAAAGGACCTAAAAATATATCAAAAATTAATAAATTGGAGAATAAATAGAATTAAATTGGATTTTACCCGATATTAGTGTAAATGTAATGCAATAAATGGTCGGTTTGTCTGAGCTCTTGTCGAGACTGCCATTTGTGGCATTTTTATCGGCGGGGGGTGTCGCACACGTAATGTCCACATGAAAACGAACATTGCGTTGAAACATAGCTGTGCCGCCCGGCCTTTTGAACTCGACTCGGAAAGACATCGGAGAGAGAACGGAATGACTTAAATCTGATATCTATTGTGAAAAGTAATGGAATTCTTGTAATAATTGTCATAAACTTGTGTTAAACTCACAGAAAGGAATGCGTGAATTAGATCTGCTTTAATGGCAGACAACTGGCGATCTTTTATAAGAATGACGTGCGTCTCATCCCTCTCTGTTCCCATTAGGCTTCCGAACCACGACCTCTTTGTCAACTCAGGAGAAGACTCAGGAGTCAGACTGACGTCATCATAGAGTGGAACTACAGAACAAATGAAGTCATGAGTGTTGTGAAGAAACGATAAAAATTGGATTTCTTCTGTTCACTGACTATGACTTTGAGTTTATGTCAATATATTTCGATAATTGGTTTTATATATTCTCAAAACAAACAAATAAATATAAAAAAGGAATTCATTCTTTGGATTTACAAAAGTATAGACATATAAAAAGGGATTTCTTTTGTGAAAATATTTTGTTGTAAAAACAGATTTTTCTCAGTTCACAGATTTTAACTTTCAATATAACCTTAAATAGAATCAAAATCTATTGATTTCTCTCTGTTTTCACACAAAAATACATTGAAAGTGAATTTTTAAAATCTTTAAATAGCTTTTCAAATACAAAATCCGTTGAATTTTCAAATGAATGTAGAATTTACTCAATTCTCAATATTAATAATAAATGAGGACATTTTGTTACAGAATATTTTTTAGCAAACTAGGTAAAAGTACTTGAATGGAAAACATATAAATTACCTTGTAATTTTCTTCGATGAAATCTTAAATTATAAGAATAATTAAGAATTAGATTTGGACTTATATTTAATCAAAGTATTGAGAATAAATACCTAGGACTTCCAAGAAAACTATTTTTCAATGTGTTAAGCCGGGATTTCCAATAGGGTTGTGAGAGAGGAGAGCCGGGGGGAGTTTCTAGTAGTTCATCAGAATTGTTGACTGTTCGATGAGGTTTTGGTGAATTGACCGGGGATAATAATAAATTATTGACTCCACAATTGGTTCTTCTGTTTACGATTCGTCTGTGATTTGGCGTACAATTTATATACACTTTTGTCGAAGAATTGATTCTATCGATTGGTTTGAGACAAATATCACTCAGTTTTCTAAAAATAAATTAAATTAATTGAATTGAGAACTAACCCATAGGGAAATCTTCGTGGAGTAATGGGTGAGCCATCAGCTAATATTTCGGCATTATGTCTGGCGGCTGCGGAATTGGGTCTGACATCAACTCTCTTTCGCGGCGGATCAGCTTTAATGGTAAACAAGATTTTTATTATAGCAATGAAAACAAGAAATAAGTTTAGAATTGCTTAAGACATGAATCCTAACCGGATTCTGATCTGTTCCTTATAATAGATTCAGTTTCGTCTTCAAAACAGGGCCGACGTCTCTTTCGATCCAATAGTAAGAAATATATTACTTTTTCGGTGTTATGACTATTGTTTGCAAACAACAAACCAAAGGGAGGGCAGAGACGAGAGAGAGAGAAAGAAGAGAAAAAAGTCAGAATAAGTCAAATAAAAAATATAGAGATTTTGAGTAAAAAATCTGTTGAGAAAATATCGGGAAAATAGTATTGAAGACTCACTTCGCGCACAATAAGTCCCTTAAAAGCTTTTCCTTGTCTTTAAAACAGCCTAAAGATGTCATATTCGTTAAGACGTCGGGATCGACGTCATCAGCCGTTGGTATTATATGAGTCTATAAAATGAATAAATTATAAATTTAGAGAATTTCTAATAATAAAGACATCATTTTAGAAGAGTGTAAAACATGGCATAAATGACATTCAAATAGACTTTCATCTAATTTATCATCTGATGAATGAATGGTTGGATAAATAAATCGATGAAATGGAGATTCCTTTGAATCACTCATTTATTAAAACTGGATTTAAAATTCATTACACTTTTATTAATTGAAATAAAAGACATAAATTGAATGTAATTACATCTAATGTATTAAATCGATTTCAATCAAAGGATTAAACAAATGATTAGATTTTATTTATATTTAAATAATTTTCTTCTTTAAAGACAATTATTTTGAATTCATTTGATTATTGACTAAAAATATATTTTTATTGAAAATTAGCTGAATTTCAGAATAATCCTAAGATTATAGAAATTAAATTAATTTTATGTTCAATTGATTTGTATAAAGATGTAATTGTATTAAATTAAGCCATTTTACACCCTTTAACTTAAAATAGATTGAATACTATTATTAGAAAGTAAGGTATACCTGAACTACCTCTTTCATAGGCAATTCGAGCTCGAGTTCACTTTTATTTCCGCTACAAATCACATAGAAGTTAATGATTAAACATAAGGCAATTCTAATATCATATTTCACACTATAGTATATTTACTCACGTCGTAACCCATGGGTGTCGGGTAACCATTGCTAACTGAAATTACAACAAAATTATTATTAATCAATAACTTTATATTAACTCATTTATCATTTTTTTATAGAAAATATGTTACAATCAAAATAATAAATAACTAGATCATATATTTTGAATAAATTATCAATAAGTGACCAAAACGATGGAGCTATTGAAGTAAAAACTAGCATGACAATATTTTATGCTTAAGAATCATTGGTTATCTGACGTTAGCATTAAAAGGAAATTGCTCGGTTCAAACAAGTGATAAAGTGGTGATTTGCGTTCGCAATAACCAAAAATAATCAAAGAATAATATTTTGAAAAATAAAGTACTCTTTCTATGAAAAGGCATTCTTTCATAGATTTAATGCTGTTTTTCTAATGACTGCTTTTCATCGAATTAATACGAAGTGTCACAATCTGTGAGCGCTCTTATCTTTGAGCCTATCCTTCACTAAAATGACATATTTATTAGTCTTTTTAGGAGAAGAACCCAAACATATGTAGAGAAACGAAAAAATTCTTTTAAAGAAAAAAATTTTGCATTTTTATCACTCAAAAGAATTTTTTGTCAAATAATTTTTTGCTTCAATACAACTTATTCTGTGCCCAAATTTGACTACAAAATTGCATTCCTACTCTTCTTTTATATACATTTCATATTAAATATTGAATGACTGACTGATTATTGTATTCTTTTGATATTAATCCAAATAATGTATTCTTTTATTGTCAAAGCTTTCTATTCGGTCGATGAGCTCTGATATCACACCATATTTCATGATATCTGAGTCCAGAGCTCACACATTTTGACCAAAATTCTAATGCAATTCTTTGGTATTTCTTATTCAAGGTTTAAGTCCCCCTCCAGTCAGTCACTGAGTCTTTGCATACGATATCATTCACTACAATAACAATGCGATGAACTCAGTTCGACATTAAACCAATGGAAGGAATAAATTCAATACACTCTCAGTTTATGATAGCTTTTAGAGAGAAGAGCACAGCACAGCACAACAGTACAGCAATGCCAATGTGAGTGTAAAGTATAGCATATATTTATTTGATATATAATCCATCAAAGTTTGCCATTTCGATGCATTTTTACGTTACACTTATATTAATGTTTTATTCACTATTGTCTCACAAAAGTTGGAGTCTTTCGACACATTTTGTAAACAAAGTCGTGAAACGATGTATTAGATTAACCCTATTCTCAAAACAATTGCAATATTTTGATTTGACTACAAATTTATGCTACAAAGCATTCTTAAGTTTCTATCGAAACAACTCATCTCTAATCGAATCAAACGTTTTTTGAACTTTTCTGATGCAAAACAGACTAATCATAAGAAGTGTCACAAAAGGCTACCATTAAGTCATTCGCACTTAAATTAATGACAAAAATTCAGCAAAAAAAGGAAAAATAAGAAATGATAAGAAACTGTGGGATTGTGAACCAAAATAAATTGGTTCGACAGCGTCGCCGGTGCTCTCCAAGACAATGACTCAACTCAGAGCACTCTATGGTTTCCTGAATACTATCTCTGAGAATAAATTAATATATTTTTTGGTGTCTATACTAAAGAGTAGTAAAACAAATCAATAGCTATAATAACATAAGAGCTGAAAAAGATCTCGAATTTAATACAAGAAAAACATCACAAGTGTTGGAAGTGTTGGAAGTGTTGGAACAAATTAATTGCAAACAAATTATTATTATTAGAAAAGAGTATTGTTTTCAAATATAATTATTTTCGAACGAAATTAATCAGACAAATAATTGAATGGGGTATCTAAGAATAAAACTGGCCCTGATCATTAATTGATAAAAATTAGCCTATTTTTAAAATTAACTATGAATTAATGCCTCAATTATTTTCAATTAATTATTTCCTTTTTAATGAAGAGATTTAATGAAAGATTGGCCGTATTTTTGGCTCAAAATTCAGAATCGCTGGTGAAATGGCTTTCCTTTTATGCCAACGAAAGTCATAAACAAAATTAATAATAAAAAAATGCAAAAATGTTTTGTTAACGAAATGAGAAAAAATAAAAATATTTTCATTGGGTTTAATCTCGAGTATAACGTATTCTTCGCAAATGAAATGATAGTTGTTTTGGAGATTTAGTCTTAAAACTAAAAAAAACTAAAAAAAATCAATAGAAAGGAAAGAAAAGTATTTAGGAGTTTATTGGAGTGTAGGAAAGCATATGCATTACATAACGATCTATAAAAGTACGACTAAAGTCGTGCATAAAAATAGAATTGAGATCAGAGATAAGTATTGAATTTGAAGTATCGATACTTACGGTAATGCGTTTATTGGCGCTCACTTCGATCATTCCGCGGAGGAGGTCCTGACATTCCGGTGGCACGAAGTGGGGAATATGGAAAACTCCTCTCTTGACTTTTTCAAGCAATTGTCTCAGGTTATCGTCATCGAAAGGTAAGGCACCCTATGGTTCACAACAAGACAAACATTAGTCTCTTTTTGAAAGCTTTACTTATTTAATATTCAGTTGACATCTAATATAATGTTTTTTACTCTAAATATTGTGTCAAAACTGGTATTGTTTTAACTGTTATTCTGAATAATATATGAATTACAGTGAAAATAATGAAATTATTTGATTTATTCATATTTGACTCACCACTAAAAGAGCATAGAGTATAACACCGACAGACCAAACATCTGTAAAGTGACAAAAAAGTGTTATTTTAATAAAAGTCTTCAGATTTACTATTGATTTGAAGAAATAAAAAACTTCAGAAAAGGTATAAATGAATGAAAGAAAGTGAGTTTCTCTCCAAATGAATAAAAGGGGAGTCCTTTATATATATATATTATTTCTCGATTTCTGTAGAAAATTGTTTCTCCCATTTATTTGAAAAAAATATTAAATTTTCGATATTCTCGTCGTTTAAGTGGAAATATAATACAGTAATATATATTAAATTGAGATTTTGTTCTTGGTTGAGGTAAATTGTGAAATATAAAGTAACTCTCGGATATATATTAATATCTCTCTATAGGCAGACACTAAGTGCGTCGAGAATTACTTTTTGGAAGTTTTAACCTGAACCCCATTCACATTCTTTCCTATAAAGAGATTTTAGTGTAATTTATTTGATAAAAATCAAAATTGCTTTTACTATTGCTATCATTAAATGTATTGCAAACTATTAATTGAATGAAATTTTGATTTAAAACATCTCTGATTCAAACTAATTATGTTTTAATTGATGCAAATATGATATCCTGTTTAGAAAATGGACTAAATATTCAAAATATTTTTGTGATTTATCCGATAATCAAACAAAAATAGATAAGAAATGGGCGCAGCTTTAATGAATATTTTCCACAAATTTAATCAGGCAGAGTTATGGAGTGAACCTGAGCTTCAATAGCTTTTCATCACAACAGTAGTGGTAAAAATCGATAGACAGTGAATGTGACTCAATGTATGAATTATTAAACGTAAAACATTAAAGTAAAGTATATTTGCTTTTTGAGTAATCAATATGAGGGCTCACCTGCTTGACGACCGTCGTATTTCTCGCCCTAAATGTTAATAAAATCAAGAGAAAAGAACAAGAACATTTAGTTATTTAATGGCACAAACACTGATTGTTATTGTTATTGGAGTTAACAAAAAATTAAGTGATTTTCTAAAATATCTGTATTTCGTGACATAAAACAGAATTCACAGCAAAAACAAAACATTAGAAAAAAATACTTTATTTTTGTAGTGAATCGCAGGAAACTTCTCATCAATTATTTGTACAAAATTTCTGATAGATTATTGAGATCTGAGAGAAAATTATAGTTTTCTCTCAATTTATCTCTTTTAGAGAACAATTTTCAAACGAAAGAATTCTTTTCATTCAAGTCCTGTACAGAATATTATTGAATTTCAACAAAAGTAGTTTTCATTATTCATTCATTTATCAATTATCCTGCAAAAATTTATTCAATTTAGAAAAAGTTCCATTAAATGAAATACAAAATGTTTGAATTTTGAATAGATATCAAAAACGTTATTTTAATAACTCATCGCTTCTATTAGGGATCAAAAATGGAAAATAATTTTCAATCATTTGAATTAATTTACATTAAAAATGAGATTTTTTGAATTTTAATCTAAAATATATCCATTATTTGGATAATTTACAGCATTTTCTCAGTTATTATAATTTTACAGTTAATCAGAAATTCAAACAAATCTATGATTTAATGAAAAAACATATATTTTGACAAAAGAATGCTATTTTGAAAATTCAAAAATTAAATTACACAGAATAGAATATCTATTCAACAATATTACTAGTGTTGCAAATAACCTCAATTTAATTATGTATTGGAAGAATCAATTCAATTAGGATTAGATTGAGAATTCACTAGCTTGCTACAAAAGGAATTCATATGAATGGAGCTAATTTTAACTTGAACCCTGTTCATATAAAGGTCATTTGTTGAATGAAAAATGTAGTTTCAGGTTTTGGATGCATTTGTCAGTCTATTAAAGTTTTTGGTGATCATCAGGGTTAGCCAACTCGACTGATCCGACTGAATTCCAACTAAAACCTGAGAAGGGATATATAATATATGGCTCTGCTTTTTATGAATTTTTTTTCGAAATTAATAAAATGGCGACTATAAATCGACCATCTTCATTTTATTTGAGCCTCTCTCGACTTATGAAAAAACGAACAAAATGTTGGAAAACATAGAAAATGTTAAGTACCCAGGTTTTAAGCTTTTCTGGAGGCTATACTTTCAATACATAAGTTTACTCTAATCTCAAACACAAAATTGCTTTTGCCTATTATACTATAATGATCCTTGGCAAACCCTGGTGAATAACATAGAAAAATATGCAAATCATATGACGTGAGGACTCACATCGCATAGGAACGAATAAAATCAAAAAAGCAAAAAAAAAATCCTCTTTCAATATGAAAAATATGTTGTTTTGCACGAAATTAATACCAAAACAGTTATAAGCTTTGGTTTTGCTTTGAATTCAGTGCCGAATATATTTGTTTTTCAATACTCTCACGGATTCGATATTTGATAAATAAAAAGATGATTGAGAGTAATATTATTTGGTGTAGAAAATGATGGAATACTTACTCTTATAATCTCAGGCGACGCGTAATGAGGACTACCGCACGACGTCTCTAACATTGAGCCTTCAATTTGGAGGGAAGCCATACCGAAATCGGCGATCTTTATATTATTTTTTTCGTCCAAAAGTAAATTCTCTGGTTTTAGATCTCTATGACTGTAATTAAGCCAAAAATAAGTCACACTTTTTTCACGAAACAAATTCAATCAATCAAAATATGATTAATTATTTTACTCTAATTTTGTCATTTTTTTCAAACAGAACAGGACTTTAATCAGATTAATTCAAATGTATTCAAAGCTATTTTGAAAAAATAAAGCCTAAAATCGATCAGAAAATCATTTATCAATTTTTTTCTTCTCATTCAATCTTAAAGTGAGACTCTCTTCAGTCTTACATAAGGTTTGATACGATTCAAGAAACAAGTCATCGATTTTTTTTATTTGTGAGAATATTATGTTTGGTTTGGAGAACAACCATTAAATTTGTCATTTTATTTGATTAGTAAATAATATATTATATAATATAGAAATTGATTCATAGCTAGTGTTCAGACCGATGTTCAAAACAATCAAATATATGGTTATCACTTTCTGACATATTTTCCTCTGAGGTCATGACTAACACTAAATTGGTTGACCTCATGGGGAGAGAGAGAAAGTTCAATGAATAAATGTATGAATTCTAGTTAAATATTTATCGGAAAGAGTGTTATAAGCTATAATATGGTGGGTTGAACTGGCTATCAGCCGCTTTCGAGGCCATATTTTGATGAAATTACATCAAAAACATAAAAAGGGCACAAAATTGCAAACAAAAAAAGAAACAATAATTTCGTGATTTCACATGTTTTTGTCTCAAATGCAAGTCAAGGGAAGTCATACCAAATGGAATGGCTGTGACAGAAATCAAGCGCTGATATTATTTGTCTGAAGAAACGACGCGCCTCTTTGGGGGTTAGCCTTCCCTTCTTAACTAAGTAATCGAATAATTCTCCCCCACAAACGTGTTCAAGGATTAAATATCTGTCGGAAAAACATATAATAAATCAATTATTAAACATAATATCGACTAATAATCAAATAATCAATTCTTTCCATATTTAGAAACAGAGATAATATTGATTTTAATCAATAAATGCATCGATACTCACAAATATTTCTTATTTTCATATACATCAAAGAGACCCAAAACATGAGGATGTTCTATCAATTTCATAATTGCTATTTCTCTTTCAACCTGTAAAAATAAATGTAAATGAGTTTAAAATTTTGTTTTCTCTCTCAAACAAAATTTGAATAAAAATCTATTTTCTTTGAGTTAGAGTTAGAAAAAAAGTATAGTCTGTAAACGATTTTCGTTAAAGTATTTTTGATGTATTCAAAGCAAATAGTGTTTAGAAATGCGTACTTACTTACAAATTAATCAGTGATGGCCAAGGTCCGAGGCTCCAGGGGGAATCAGCAGGGGGATTTAGGGGGATATTTTTAAAACTTCAAATAACACCGAAAAATGGCTAACTATTAAATTAGTGTATTTCGCACTAATATTAGAGGTATTTCAACATAGAATAAGATTATTTTCCGTTAATCTCCTAAATTTTCAATAAATTTTAATAAAATGTTGAGAATTGGATTTTAGTAATAAATTTATTCACATATTTTTGCCCCAGAAACTTTTTTATTTGGGTTATTCAAGAGTTTTTTCATGATTAATTATCACTCTTTTCATTAAGATTTTAAGTAATTCTATGAAAAAATAGTCATTTTTTCATCTCGATCCAGTGGGGATTTTCTAGGATTTTTCGGTTCCAGAGGGGGATTTTGGCTGAATCCACTCCTTGGCCATCAGTGAAATTAATAGAAATGCAAACTGTTTTTTGACTTAAAGCTAACTTCCTTTCAATACTCTTTTGCTTTGCAGGCATTTAATTATAAGTTGTGTAGAAATTGTTAAAAATATAAGTTATATAAAAGTACATAAAAATTGGATTTTTTCATATATCCCTAAGTCTTAGGATTCTCTTAAGAAGTATCAAATAACAAGACTAACCTTCTGAAGTACACTTTCTGAAAGTTTTTCCCTGTTTACAATCTTGACGGCCACCTTCTTGCCTGTCACACAATGAACGCCCAGTTTTACCAAACCTAAAGAATGACAAAAAAGTAATCAATCGTTAGATTATCTAAAAATATCACTTTTAAAAGCATTCTTCGAATCCATTCATTCATTTATTTTGTGTGAAGTTTCATATAATCCATTGTCGAAATGTATTTCCAAATTTCAAACACATTTATTAAAAAGGCTAACAATAAACTCAATGGGAAGTAATGCATCAAAAACTAAATATAAGAAATTCACCCCTCTATTCTTTAGATTAAAATAAATCATTCTGGCCAAATTTTATCAGAATATTATTTTCAAGACCTCAAATGATCAATTTAATATACCTAAATTAAGCTTAATAGGAGCAAGGAGAGAGAGAGAGAGAGAGAGAGAGAGAGAGAGAGAGATGTTCTCGTTATTTCTTTAATCATAACTCCGTTGTATTAAATGTGATGCCATGCAGTGAAGCTGAACGATCAGTTGATTCGCTTTTACAGTAAGTCTTGTGATCAATGATTAGAAGAGGTTTGAGACAAAAATAATGGTTTAGTGCCTCCAAATCGAAGTAAACTCACATCTCTTTGAAAAATTCACTAATAATGCAAAAACTAAAGCGAAAAGTAATTGTCTAAAGAATTCTTCTTTTGTTGCACATAAAAAGTCAGAGGAAGACAATTATTGTATTCATTGTTCTCATAATAACATCAATCATAAGCTCTGAGCAATTTCTGCAAAATTAATTCTTATCATAACCTCATAAAATTAAAACTTATATTTGAGCAAAATTTCCATCAAATTAAGATGTTTACTAGAAATAAATGGATAACTTGGTAACTTGACATTACATTATTTAATCAAAACATGTTTGAGTAAACCACAGACGAGTTAATATTAAGATCAAATTTGTACAAAAAGTGATATTACATTATTTATTTGCCTAATTAATAAAGTAATTTATGGTCCGAGGAATAAGATAATAATCTATTGTTTGATTTGTATTGAATTTTTGAATAAAATTGTACCTTTCTTTATTTAACAATTCAATTAATGTCCTTTTAGTATATCTCTTAACTTTGACTACATAATTTAATTAGCTTGATCAATTCATGATTTTGAAATAAAATGAAATAGGATCTAATATTCTGAAGACAAAAACCTTATATCAGAGAAGAATAAGAAGTCATCCTTCAGGGACTTTGGATGGATGATATGAAAGTATATAAGCTGATATGAGCTAGTGAATTTTCATCTATAACTTTGGAATATAAATATATGGCATTCGGTTACTAAACGGAAAATCTTTGCTGAAAGTGATTTCAAATGAAATATTCACACAAAAGAGAAAATCAATAAATCTTCGATACATTTATTTATTCACAAAATAAATTCAAAGATAATCATTGATTCAATTTTGAAGACAGAATAAATCAGAGAATTTGATAGAAAAGTAGTAATACAACCATTTCCTTTCGATACACATTTTGAAATAAAATTTATTTGAAAGAGTAATTTGGAAATAAAGTTGTGCTATAAAAGTAATTTTGTCATTAGGTTTGTCTATAAATTAAAGTTAAACTTAAATCGAAATAATGTGAGTCTGAGTTAATCCAAAATAGTTTTTTTTAATAAATTATTTGCGGTTTTATTGGCAAAAAGTGAACATAAACTGAGACAATGTTTATTACGATTTAGGTTTATATCGTCTAATATTGAGAGCAAATCGAAACTCATTCAAAGACAAACTCAAATTTATTTATCGTTATTGCGGTTAACTCTGAACTGAATCAGTCTTAGAGAGAGGGCTAAGGAAATAATGCATAGAATAGCAGTGCAATCCTCAACTAAACAAATAATGAGGGTTTCAAAGACTGAGAGGGGCTGAGCGACTCATATACCTCCAGAGAGAGCTTAATGAAGAAAAGTAATAATATGACTGAAATATGGTTTGTAGCGAAATGTTCCCACATCGGGGCTCTACTAAATGCACTCTAACACTCCATTGACAATAGTATTGACAATACATTCGCCTCATATGTCAGCGAAAGTCTTGTTTGATATCAAATTAGTTCTCATAAAATATTTGAATTCAATTCAAGATATTATTTGATCGGAAATTAAGATATTCTGCAAAACGTTTTGGTTCTCAAAAATAAATTCATTCATAACCTCAATAAATGACATAACAAAGGATAAGACTCTTTAATATTCAATAACACGTTTGAATCGTTTGATTTCCACAAAAATACACTTTTCAATGATTTTCAGAAAATAGATTAAGGCATTGAAGAGATGGCAGCGAATGCTGAAGAGAACAGTACCAGTCGATATCCAATGCAAATAAAATTGATCGCTCCCTACAGTTCCAGCACAAGACCTGTGCTGATGTCATGTGTTCTAAATACTAGAAAAGGTTTAAGTCATCAAATATTTAGATACAAAACGTTTGAATCAAAACAAAACGTTTAAACTAATTTCGTAATCAATACAACTATCAAAACAATAAATTATACAATAAAAGACCAGGACCATTTAACACAATAAAATAAAGATATTTTTGTAGATTAACAAGATAAGTATTTTTATTTTTCAAAAAAAATTCTGTTCGATAACTATGAAAACAGCATTTGTTTAATCTCTGAATAATTTAATCAGATTTTATAAAAAAAAGATAAATTCTGGAAAACATTTCATTTGTTGTCTTTCCATAAAATAATTTCTGACATTTATTTCTGAAAAGTGAATGAACTCAGTATTGAAATCAATTAAATTGAGAAAATTAATTAATTAATTAAAGTTTTGTAATCTCTTTCATTTTAATTAAATACTTTGTCTTTAAATCATAGGAACTGTTTTCCTGTCTTTAATTCCTGTCCTTTGCTATCGAGTAAAACAGTTATTTCTTCAATTAAGACAACAAATGATATATAATTTCCTTTTTGATAAAACATTGATCCGGGGGAAGAAAAAGTAATTCTTCTCTCAAATAAACCGTTTCAATACATATATTTCATTCTGTCTCTAATTGTGGCCGCTTAACCCTGCTTAAACCTTGAATTTATGACAAAATTGCAATTCAATTAACCTGTGCTCTTTTTAAAAACGTTATAGTCGTTGTGATTCATCAAAATGACAGAGTTTCACAACAAAAGCATCAATTCTGTAGAATAATTAATGAATTAACTTTTGTTAAAAAATGTATTAGGCACATTCTTTGGGCACATCTATGCTCACAGCCTATGAGTCATTACATTAAACAAAATGTGTGTAGTAATCAATTGAATTGTTCATGGCTCAATCACAATAGCCGCAAATTTAACATAAAAAACAATTGAAAAGAACAGCACTTTTTCTGCTAAAGCCATCAATAAAATAAAAATCTGAAAATGTTTTGATTTGTTTTGTGGAAAGTCTTCGGTCGACAAAGATTTCAATTTTTTGATTTATGTTTGAAAGAGAGTCAGTCCTATCCAAGTCTTATCCAAAAAATAACTCAAATCTTCAAATAAGTAAAAGCCTTAAATAACAACAAAATGTTTGATCAGAAATTGGTTTGAATTCTTTAGAGATAATAAAAGCCAAATCCTAAGCACAGAATAGCATTGTTTTTGGAAATGAAAGTCACGTAAGAGTGAAAACGCAATGAATGTATTGTAGCCTAACTGCTGTACCGGAGGAGTAGTAGTCATACAACAGACACTACATTAGATCAGAACAGAGTCCAAACATAGATCAGATGCAATCATAGGAAGACATTAACACTCATTCCTTCGAGTCTTCATTGGGAGCGACGACAAGAATACAATACAGAATTTATTGGCCAACGATAGCAATGCTTTTGCCAACAAAAACGCTTACAAACAATATTTTGAAGTAATGGTAAACTTTGATTAAATCAACGAACGATACCCTCAAACAAAAAATTTATTCTCATTTTTCTATTGTTTGATAAATAAATTGACTTTTTTTCTGTCCCTCTCTTTCACTGAAATCAAATGACAAATATTCACATCAAATCAAAATCCAAGAAAAGGTCAAAAAACCTTTTGACAAAAGAAGAAAAATTAAGTTTATTTCCTTTTCAATTGAAATTCTTGTAATGTTTTGCCAAAAATAGTCAGAATAAAGATCTAGTGTTCAGTATATGACTTTTGAAACTAATCTAATTTATATTTTTCAATGAATTTTCGAAATATATATTTCGAAACAAATTCTTCATTTATTAAGTATTAAAGTCATTTTGAAATTCGATCGAAAGATAAGTTGACTAACTTTTCATCAAAAATACTTTAAAAATATCCAAAAATTATTAAATAATAACTAAAATATCAAATTATTTTCTAACGAAAACGTTGTTTAAAATAATTAAATTTATATCAAATTATTTTAGACTTCCTTTCAGTTCATCGAAAATAAGTGAACCAAATTTCGTTATTCAGTTCAACCTCTTTATTGTTATGTG